>PVIC010036328.1:0-18619 GCA_004025085.1 Thryonomys swinderianus
TTTGCAATGACTGCTACATAAGCATCATAGCTCTAAATCTGCCTAATTATCAGAGATTTGATTGTTAGGATCGTGGAAATTCATGGAGACTCAAAAGTGTGCATCTCCAACTTAAGAAATTCATACACATTATTTTGACAATTAATTTTGTGTGAAACTAATATGTGGCTTTCCCTTAAGTGCTCCAAGACAACGCATAGTTAACTTTCCTTTCATTTCTTCTTCTGGCAAATAACATGCCCCCAAACTCTTGGCTGCCTTGGGTTATCTATATGTGGAAGGGTCACATGATGCAGAGAAGAATTTGCCCACAATGGACTTTAGGCATGAGGCAAAATATATTGTTTTTTAAGAAGCCATTATTATTTGGATTACTAATTAATACAGTACAGCATACTGTATCCAGACTAAGCTGTTTTAACTGAAGAGCCTTCAATTCATACGTGCGATGACAGGAAAACAAGACAATGTACATAAATATATGATTATGACCAAAACTCTGGGAAGTAGCAGTGATGAATTATGCTTTATTATGAAAGTTTCTTCATGACTGTATCTCGATTATGAGAAATAAATTTTAAATACAATTTTCTAAGAGATTATGTAATTGTGATAAAATCTTTCATGTTGCAATCACTATTCCCTGTAGTTCCAATTTAATGAAAGAAATGGAGAATACTGTAGGACTGTCTGAAAATAAGCTCATACCATCCCCTTATTTGAGCAGAATTAGTACAGTCCACATTTTTTATGCTCAGAAGATTATTTTGTATTCATTGTTTACAAGTATAGTAGCCAGTTTAGTGTCCATACTTTTGGACATTGCAGAACAATGTGAGTCTTCCCCATAGAGTAGATTTTAAAATAGATATAATATGTAGTGTCTTAGAAAACAGGGCACAGGCCCAGTTTTTTTTTTATAATAATTTAAGGACAGGCAGCATCTTCTTTAATATGATGTCTTTATCATCTAATCTTGCACATAAGAAGCACTTAATAAATATATATTAAAATAAATAAATGGCAAATAATCATGCAGTACTTATAATCAAGTATTTATTATAAATAGCATCTGTAACATCTGTAACTCAAATTCTTAATTCTGAGTGACATTTCAGTAAATCACTGATGTGCCATTAGTTTTAGGTCAATTTATAATGTAAAATGATTTTGTTGCACTATATTAGTATGCATTTATTTTTTTTATTTTTTTATTTTTTGAGACAGGGTCTCGCTTTGTCAGGGTCAGGCTGGCTCTGAGCTCACTATGTAGCCCAGGCAAGCCTTGAACTCAGCAATCCTCCTGTCTCTGCCTCCCGAGTGCTGAGATGACAGGAGCGAGCCACCACACCCGGTACTGTGGTATGTGGTGCTGATTGCTGGTTGATTGTTGGTGGGCGTGAGTCACCATGCCCAGCATTGTATGTGGTTACCGGGGATTGAACTCAGGACCTTGCACTTGTGAGGCAGGCGCCAGAACCACTGAGCTAAATCTCTGGCCCCCTGCATTTAAACTTTTAAAAAGTCCATTTAATATATCACACTATATATTCACACAAACTGAAGGTAATATATCCAGTTGCAGCAGTTGATTCACTGTGAAAGGGGAACAATGGTAAGTTTTTTCCTTCATTTGAAACATGCGAATGGGTGATTGGGCAGTTTATACAGAGACTTCCTTGTACCTTACCAATCTGGGTGATGTCCAGGGACCTAGTTGTTCAACCTTACGTACAATCATGCACAAATAACTCAAATGAAAATGGAATATATGGCCTTGTTAGTCCAATTTCCATGTGAGGTCCATACTAAAACTTTAAGATTACTTGTTCAAAAAAAAGTAATTTCATAATTGATCAAATTTGGTATATGATAGTATCATCCTAGAAGTACAAAAATAAATTTTTTTTTACAAAAAATTTTTTTACAAAAATGAGGTTTATTTCTACTCACTGATGCAGAATTATTTGTGTAACATGGGAATAAGACAAAATAGTAAGCCTCCTTAGAAATGCAATTCAAGCAAGATTGATTTTGTTAAAAATTTTACTTTAAAATAGTATGCAAATTTAGTTTTGGACCACTATGGTCGATCAAAGAAAGTGATACTGAGCTGTGCTACTAGCAAATTTGAATTTTTATTTTTCTTCAAGCGTTTATTTAGCAAGTCATTTAAATTTTCATTTTATTAATTTCCACAAGAAAAATTGTGGTAGAGAATAGATCACCATTTCTAAAAACACATTCATTATAACCTTTGACATATGCAGTAACAATATTTTTAAGTTCATGCTATATTTCAAAATACATTTAAGACTATCTTAGATACTAAAATTTTATACTGCTTTTATGATAAACATTGCTGTAATATAATAGCTGTTCACTTGTGTTCAACAGAGCATGAGCTGCTGGACTTATGGCTCATCACTCTCCTTAAATCTTGTTTGTAAGAACTGATTTTGGGGGAAACTAAGGAAAAGCCAGTATTTTAAACCTTCTCTTTAAGTATTACAATGCATTTGATTTACACCATGATTTGATTATTACTAGCATACTAAAAGAGTGGTTTTTTGTTTGTTTTGTTTTGTTTTGTTTTTGAGGCGGGGTCTCACTTTGTAGTTCAGGCTCGCTTTGAGCTCACTATATAGCCCAGACAAGCCTCCAACTCAGCAATCCTCCTGCCTCTGCCTCCCGAGCACTGGAATTACAGGTGTGAGCCACCATGCCCGGCACTGTAGTATGTACTACTGATTGCTGGTGGGCATGGGTCACCACACCCGGCATTGTTGTATGTTGTTACTGGGAATGGAACCAGGGACCTTGTGCTTGCTAGGCAGGTGCTGGGACCACTGAGCTAAATTTTCAGCACTAAAATAACTTTAAATAAATGAAAACATTTGAATTTTCTAATAACATTTTACATTTCTGTTTCAAACCTTCCAGCTCCTTGAACTGGACTAATATCAGAAGGTATAAGTCAAAATTCAAATGTCCGCATTACAATTAATAATGTCTTTGACATTTTCAACAGAATCATTATAACCTCATTCATTGACCAAATGACCATTGTTATCCTTGTCTGTTAACTGAATACACATCTTACCACATAGCATTTTATCTTTCACCTCTCTCTTGGCAGAATTGTGTGGTCATTCTAGCTCAAGAGGTCCTTGGATCAAGATGTTTTTTGGGGGTAAAGATCTGATGATATATTTACCTGTAACAAACTTGATGTAAAGTTTGCTATGTAAGAACTTCAGAAATTTTGACTCTCCCCTCTATTCTCAGTGACAGCATGTCCACTTTCCATGGCTAAAAACAAACAAGTGTTCCTCTTTCAGTAGCTTTTGTAGAGGCTGTAGACCCTCAAAACTTCTATGAACATAATGCATAGTTTACTGGAAATTGTGATACCTTATCTTTTACCATTCAGATGGTTTAAAGAGTATGGAACTCAGTTTTATTCTCCACATTCTTCATGACTATTGGAATACCATGCTCTTTCCTAGTCTATAAAAGAAGTTAGTGAATGTAGAGATAAAAGTAAGGCATCGCCTACATGGAACACAAGACCTCTATGTACAGCAAGTAAAATGTCAATGGTGCAGTGAGAGGAGTGTACAGATTATGCAAATGTAAAGAGTCATACAGGAATTTAAACGAAAATGACCTCCTTCTTAGTGTATGTATGTTTATGCTTCGTTTCTACTTTGAAAGCCCTTGTTTTGTTGATTTCCATAAGTTTTTGGAGGTTTTTCTCAGTATACATCCACGGAAAGCTGCCCCATGGCCCTGTAGCAGGAATACAGGGACTGTCCCAGAGAGAGGACTTACTATCTTTTCTTAAAAACTTGCCCAAAGAATCTCATGTTTATCTTAATTTTCTTTAAAAAATAACCCTTAAAACCAGTAGAAAATAGTTTTATGTAAATGAATCACAAATATGTACTGTAACTGTGTGGCAAAGTATTTTCCTTATTGACATACAATGCAGTTTGTGTCTTCAGTGAATTTAGAAATATCTGATTGGCTATCATAGAATAGCAGATATTTGTTTGTAGTAGTAATCACAACTGCAGTCATGATGCTTTGGGTTTTATTTCTTATCATTTTAAGTTGATGAGTACCCTTTAGGTGTGTGTTATGATCACATCTATCATTGGGAATTTGTACCTGGATGTGATACTTGTTGGTTTTCCTTTCTTCCTCATGCTCCCTTCCTCTATCCCCACCTCTCTCTTTACAAGAAAACTTTATTTTTTCTTTTCTCATATTTTTTCTTTCCCTTCTTCTTTACCCTTACCTTCCCCCTGCAGTTTCCCTTCCTTTTTTTTTTTTTGAGTCAGGCTCACACTTCGTAGTTTAGGCTGGCCCTAAGCTCCCTATGGAGCCCAGGCAAGCCACCACGACCTCAGCAATCCTCTTGTCTCTGCCTCCCGAGTGCTGGGATTACAGGCATGAGCCACCACACCTGGCAATGTGGTATGTGGTGTGGATTGTTGGCGGGAGTGAGTCTCCACGCCCAGCATTATAAGTGGTTACTGGGGATCGAATTCAGGACCTTGCGCTTGCGAGGCAGGCACCGGAACCACTAAGCTAACCCTCCGGCCCTCCCTTCCCTTTTGAGTGTTTGCTTCCTATTTCATATTATATATTATACATTCTTGTCCACATTTATACTTTGTTTCTCACACCAGAGAAATGATTTAGTATTTTAGACACGTGTGTCTATTTATTTCACTTAGAAGTATGGCCTCAGTGTTCATCCACTTAGTTATAAATATCTCTAGTTTATCACTAATGCCCAAAGAGTACTCCATTAAATAAAACAGAATCTTTACCCACTTACCATTATGAGCATTTTGGCTATTGCCAACATTAAGCTATTATGAACTGTGCTGCTATAAACATAGATGTGCATATATCACTATGGTATCATGAATTTAATACATTTAGAAAGACACATAGCATGGTAACAACTGGGTCAAAGGGGACCTCTAATCCAGTTTTTTGATGAATCGTCACACTCATTTCCATGCTTTTAGTTTTGTTACTTATTTGTTTTTTTTCTTGGCTATTGCTTTTGCTTTGCTTTTAAACTACAATTTTAAAATAATTTTCACCACTTTATATTTCACAACAATGAAGATGATTGACATAAGAAATCCAACTGAATCCTTCTGAGTATTTTAAAAGTTCCCCTACATATGACCTCATATGAGGATGTTTTGTAACAAATACCTTGTGAATTTTGAAGAATTATAGTGGGTCAATGATACTGAGAAAATAATGAAGGCCTATTTAAATATATTTGAAACAGGAATTTTTTTTTTAAATAAGAGTTTGAAAAACATGAGAATTTGAATGTTGTCTCAGATAAAATTTGTTTGGTCTCATGTAGATTATTATGCACACATTTCTCATTCTAACACTTTAAGTTATAACCTTATTTTTAGTAAAATATAAACTCTGCTATTAGAAATTTGCCTCAAGGAAGTAGGACATCCAGTGCATTCCTGCCCATGTTTCTCAAGAAAGGAAGTTAAATTTGTTAAATTTAATTGTAAGTGGTAAACGAGTATCCTTTTTAACCTAACCCAGTGATGGCAAACCTTTTAGGGGCCAAGTCCCCAAACTGTGACTTTATGGACACTTGTTCATCAAGTGCTCATGCTGCCCCTCTGTGCTTTGTCCCCTACACTGGGCTGCTAAAGATGCTGCAGCACTTGGGATGCACACTGACAGAGAGGGCTGTGCCTGTCTGCTGCAGCACGTGAGCTATAGGTTCCTGACAACCTGCCAAGTACTTAGCTTTTTTATTTTTTTCCTTTATTTATTTATTTATTTATTTATTTATTTTTTGGCCTTGCCAGGGATTAGACTTGGGCCTTTTATGCTTACAAGGTAGGCATGGTATCACTCACTGAGTTAAATCCCTGAGTCTCTAGTCCATATCTTGGAAAACAGTCCTCACACACTGTTTTTTAGTTTAATACATCTCTCATATTCTTCATTTTTTAGTTTATTGGTGTAGTTTTATACAGATCATGATGACATTCAACATTGAGGATTTGTACCTATACACACATTTTGATTCTCATTTTTCCCATTCCCCTAAAAAAAAAAAAAACACTCCCTGTACACGTTTTGTTTCCATTTTTGTTGCTGACCCTCTTTCCCTCTGAACATTTTCTTCCTATTTCACAATACCTATCATACATTCTGGACCTCATTTACACCTTCAGTTTCTCAAATTAAAGAAACAATGTGATATTTACAACCTCTGTGTCATATTTATTTTACTTATGACTATGTCCTCAAGGTACATCTGTTTAAGTATAAATAACCAATTTATCATTCTTTGTGGCTGAGCAATACTCCATTTTATTAAACACACACACACACACACATCCTCTTTTTCCAGTCTCCCACTGATGGCACTTGGGCTGTTTCTAAGATTTAGCTCTTACAAACTGAGCTGCTATAGACATGGGTGCACATATATAACTGTGATATGATTCTCTTAATTCTTTTTTTTTTTTTTTGAGACAGGGTCTTGCTTTGTAGTTCGGGCTGGCTCTGAGCTCACTATGTAGCTCTGGCAAGCCTCAAACTCAGCAATCCTCCTGTCTCTGCCTCCCCGGTGCTGGGATTACAGGCGTGAGCCACCACGCCCAGCGTGATTCTCTTAATTCTTTCATAAATATATGCAGCAAGGAATATCAAGGTGACAGGGGACCTCTAATCCTGGTTATCTGAGGAATCTCCACACTGGTCTCCACAGTGGTTGCACCAGTCTGCATTATTGCAACTCTCCAGGATATTTTGACTACATAGGCTAAGCTTCTGTTAGGTCTTTACATCACTTTGTACGTCCAAACACTTTTAATCTGTGTATCATATTGTGTGACAACTACATTCTATGGCCCTTTATTTATGGTTCCTTGCATCATTTCACTAAAACTCACGTAGCCTGGTGCCATAGCAGTTTCTCACGCTTTTGCTTGCAATAAGCAGAGCTACCGAGCACAGAAAAGGAGGCAAGTTCATCCTGTGAGCAAAGAAAAAGGAATGCGTGGATAACCAAATGCTCGAACCACTTTTTGTTCCATGTAAAATAAATGAGCAAACATTCTCACCCATCATCTCTATTTGGGCATCATTATGCTTTTAGATTTTCTCCTGGTCTAATTGCAGTGTCCCTGCAGTTCACTTTCAGCTACACTCTTGTGACAATCCAATGCATCTGCACCTGGTTCTGAGATTATACACTTGTTAATCGCTTGGTGTAACAAAACTTCCTGAGGCCACAGGTTATCAGTGTAACGGTTTGATTTTATGGTAGACCCGAGCAATTATTTGTGTTGCCAGTTCCTCTTTACAAAGCAAGTCCCTGTCTTAAAAGAAGTCTTTGTATTACAAGATGACTCTATGGACTGAATAGCACCACTTTATGAGGCAAGCCCCCTATACATGCACATTTGAGGTTATATAACTGGGAACTCCACCTCCTAGTAACTAAGAACTTAGAGTACTTGAATTTAAAATGTTGAATAATTCCATGCTCTGAAAGACATGGCCTTTCTCCACTGTCTCAATATCTGTATTATGGATTTTCTGTAGATGTCGTAATTAGAACCAATATAGTATCCGAATATCTAGTCAGAATTTCAGAAACCATTGTGTCGACTGGTTCCCAAGCCAGAAGTGACTGTGTAGTCTTATCTATAAGTCTGAACCTTTACAAGTTATTTTCCTGTTTGTAATTTGAGATTACAAACTTCCTATCTACCAGAAAAAAAAGGTGCTAAATTTATTTTCAAGTATGGCAGGTTCTACTTCCACCACAGTAATGCATCTCAGAATTGTCTGAAAGTTTGTCTTCACTAGGAAACAATCCAAGTGATCCTGTGATTTCCTGATGAACAGTTATAATTAGCCTGATGTCATGGTTTTATTGACAGTGAGGAACAGTGAACTATTCTGTGAAATAGGAAAATGATCAAAGTGTTTGTGTTCTGTATACGCTAAAGGGAATGCTTAATAAAGTCTTTGGAAAAAACAAAATTGGTGGTTCTTGTTCTTCCCGTGTAAAGTTAAAAAAAAAAAAAAAAGCACTGAACTTTCATATCAATGAAAATAGAGGAGACTGCTCATTTTTTTTCTTGTGTATTTGCTCTTTTTTATTTAGACTGGGTCATTTCCATTGCTGTATCTTCAGATTCACTGTGTGTGAGGATTTCTTCTTATATTGAGCTCTGTTCTATTTTTTATGTATTTCTGTTGTTTCAGCTTTATGTTTCACTTTGAAAGCATCCCCTCAATCACTAGTAGTACTATGTGCTGCTATGTATTTTAGGGAAAGTAAGTCTTAACATTTATTTTAATATTTTCATACCTTACCTATTGTTCTGTAGTTGAACTCCCTCTTCTCTCATTATTTTATAACAATTTCCCCGTTTTTGACTTGTGTTTATGTGTGGATGTTTCGTGAGGCTCAGTTTCCGGTTGGGTCTCATGTGCAGTATCTGTGGCTCCATTAATTTGCCACCGTGGCTTTTGCCGGCCTGTTTACAGCCCCCGGAGTCCATGAACTACAAACAGTATATTCTCGCATTGTGAACAGTCAATTGGCTATTTCCTTCCGGTTGTTTCCACAAATAACTTACATAAAATGTTTCAAAGCATTCTATACTACATTTTCATATCATTTGATAGCCCTATATTTCTCATCAATTTGGTCACAGATTCAGGAAGTATCAGAAATAGACACTTTTTTCCCCAAGTTTGCACATATAATCAATTACAAGTCTTTCTTCTGCTCTAATTCCTTCAAGGATTTGATTTACTAAAGTATAAAATTATAGTATTTAGCACTACATCCAACTCTTGTGAGTGAAATTGTCTTTATGCAATTTACTAGCTGGACATGGTGGTATAAACCTTTAATTTCAGCATTCTGAGAAACTGAGCCAGGAGTATAGCAAGTTTCAGCACAGCTTGAGGAACTTTGCATTTTTTTTTTTTTTTTGAGACAGGGTCTCACTTTGCAGTTCAAGCTGACCCTGAACTCATCATGTAGCCTAGGCAAGCCTCAAACTTACAGCAATCCTCCTGCTTCTGCCTCCTGAGTACTGGGATTACAGGTATGAACCACTACACCTGGAACAATTTTGCAATATTTAAAGAACTGATCTCAAATTAAAAATTAAAAATGGCTAGGGATGTAACTCAGTGTGAGTATCCTGGGTTCATCCCCAGTATCGCTAAATAACCGAATAAAATCTTTCTCAGCTCAAAATATCTTGGCTGTAATAATCGTGAATCATTTTGTGTTTTCACTGATTAGGTGGTTTTCATTTCACTCCGGCACTTTAACCTGAGCTTCTCCCTCTGAATGATACCCGACATTTCCTTTTATATGAGTGAAACCTCCTGCCTCATCCTTCTGTTACATTCTTCTGTTTCTTCTCAACTCAATATCTGCCCCATTGCTGAATTTCTTATACAATTAATGTGTATGATACTATAATTTTATGCATTTATTCTTTTTCAAATGAAGTTTTTTATCAAATATATCAATATTTATAAATCTAACTAACATGTATTTAAAATACACTTAATATGGCCTATATTTTGACTCTAAACATATTTGAATTATATAATATACACTTGTAATTCTGAAAAAAATATAATGATAAAGGGACAAAGTGAAAGTTTAAAACACATAAATAGATTAGATTTTTTTTTTCTTATTCAGACTATACCTTCACAATTCTTGGGTAGTGGTCAGTTCTGTTCACAAAGATTATGTGTAAATGGTTTACAGAGAGAGAGGCCCAAATTAGCTCAGTAAGTCCACCTGTGAAATACAATCAATTTGGCAGACAAAGCCACTTTTTATTTACCATTTTTTGGGGAAGGGTATTTATGAATGGGTTTGTTTCTAGTGTTTTTGTTGAACATGAGCTAACATTTTGGCATTTTTATGTTTTTGTAATTCTGCAGGCCACTTTACACATCAAGCAGTTTGCAAAGTGCAATCTCTTGGCTTGGGATCGCAATACAAAACACATTTTCAGTGGTTTTCTCTCTCTCTCTCTCTCTCTCTCTCTCTCTCTCTCTCTCTCTCTCTCTGTGGATGCCCACATTTCCCTCTTGAAACTTTTGTCATACAGCAATGCTTTAGGGATTTTGTTTGTGTTCATTCCTCATAAATTTTCAGCCTCACAGGCAAGTGAACTAATAAGTATCCCTTTATTGTCTGCATACTGGCTGACTTCCAGTATTTTATTGTTGGAAACTGTGTTTATTCTTCTCAAGTTATTTGTTTAATGATATGATTTCTAATGGCTGCTGAACACTATTGCTTATGATGTTTCTTGTAAATGAAATAACACATATTTAAGAAAGCATTTTTTGAGAGGTCACAAACAAAAACATGAAAATCAATCAGTTGAAAACGAAAGAGTGCTGCTCATATAAACTTGTATTCCTAATGAAACAAATAATTTTAGTCATGTTTAAACAAAGACAAGTTGTATAATTCTTTTGTTATTTGAGAATATGTTTTGGGAATTCTTTCCCAACAATATAATTCCATTCATGTCATATTTATGATTGTTCATATTTATATTTTCAATCTTTTACTCAATTTCTACAGGGTGCACATCACAAATAAAACCTATTTTTATATGAAGAAACTCATATTGAAATAAAGACAAATGAGTCCAGCTGTCTCCTTGCCCTGCACAAATTATTTGGTTTCTTTTAGTGGTAATCTTTCTTAGCACCTGTGTTCTGCTTTGTCCCAATTTGCAGGTGTTCCCTTTTTGGTAAAACTTTATACTTAGCAAACCATTCAGCTTTGCCATTTGCTCATGATTCTCACCACACATTCCTCTAAAAGCAACCCGCAGTGCCTATACCACACCCTGAGTGTTGGGCTGCTTTGAAATCCCCTCCTCTCATTAATTAGTCAACCACCTTTCTTCCTTTTCTTATGCAAAGTCTCAGAGCATGGGTGAAATGTAGACAAATTTTCTGGTGGAGTATTACAGACATGGCCTCTAGTCAAAGTACACATGTCCTCCTTGTTCCCAAATGAAAGTTCATCAGTCTGGCCTTCATGGTTGCATTCTTACTATCTTTCTGTTTTTCTGAGTTCTAATCAGTACCACACATGGAGAACTGCTCACAACATACTAGAGTTTCTGAACCTTGCATCGGTAGAGTTTTAAAATTCCTCCCACAAACCAGTACCAAAGGCTGCTTAACAAAATGGTCAGATGCAGTCACAGCTACAACTCTACTTTCTGTTCGAGTTTTCTTTTTAGTTCGCTTTCACATTGCTAGGAAGCATACACAACAGCTGTGTGTTGAAGGAGGAGGGGTTTATTTTTGCTCATAGTTTCAGTGGATTTATTTCAGGTTTGGCTACCTCCAAAGCAGAAGTACCACAGGGGGATGTTGTGAAATATGTTCCCCACATTGTGCCCCGGAGGGGGGGTGCTGGGGTTGAGAATTTACCATTAGGCTGTAGGCCTTGAGTGACATAGATTTGCAGTTGAGTTCCCATCTTCAAACACAGGAAACTTTTGGTGTGCGTATGAAAACTATAAGAATTATATGTTTCATATCATGATAAAGTATTTTATATTGAAGAAATTAACTAATTGGGGCCCTCCAAAATAGGTCATTTTTAGAACTACCAGCAAGATCATCATGCCATAGAATCATCCAAGGACAGTTGGCTTTTACTCTTCTGATCACCAGACAATGAGTCTACTACCTGGTCACAGGTACTTGGTAACGTGCTTTCTTGCTCTCAGTGTTGCTCTGCGGGCTCTAGCTTTGTTGTCATTATACATTCTCCAGGGAGGCTATTCCATTATGCTGGTAATCATGCCAGGTTGACTCTTAACTGGAAACTGAGAATGGCCATGCTTGTCAAGCAGTGTTTGCAGCAGTGACCCAGGGCGATCTTACTCTCTTGAACAGTCAACAACCAGAACAGGACAAAATTCACTGGCACTTACAAAATTTCATAAAATGGAAAGCACGGGAGGACACAGGTGACAGGAAAATAAATCAAAAGATGTCGACTCTCTTAAGCTCTCCCATCAGCACGTTGTAGGTTCACAAATCAGAAGTGCCCCCAGGGGACACAGGGAGACTGTCTTCTCACATACATGTTTATGTGTAGTAATGAATTTCATGTGATATGTCTGTTAGCATAGTTACTTTCTCTCTAGGCCAGAAGCAAAACTTGTTTTATTATTAAACATCAGTCTCAGAGAGCTGTGCCTGTGGCTATAGACTAGACCCGATCCATTCACACACAGCATCAGACATCTCCATTTCAGTGGTTATTGTGTTTATAAATCAGGAAAATATGCATCCACTCATTTAATGTATTTTGTATTTTACCTACCAAGATATAGTTTCTGCTGATTTTATCCAAACATGTTTTGGATAAATACTAAGCAATGGTTTATACATAAGACTAGCTTAATATATGATTTGTTAAATGATGAAATATATTGAAAATATGTACAATGATAGGAATTTAAATATTATTTGCAAAGTTTGAACAATTTTACCCTAATCTTTAGAACATTGCCACTGGTGGAGTCCACTTTTCATTTCTGTAAGTGGGAAAATTTTTCAGGATAGGAAACTAGGGTCTAATATTCTAAGATTTTATAAAATAATAACTTTTAAAGTGATAGGAAAGATGCTCAGGAGTAACACAGAATAAATAAATCATGCTACTGCTATAAAATGCTTAGCTCAAACATTGTAAAATTTAGAGAGAATAAAAATTGCTCAAGTACATCTTTTAAAAGAAAAACAATATTTTATGAATTTGAATTTTAGATACAGATTGGAATCATGTGCAATAAAACTTTTGAGTGAAAATCACCAAGAGAGGCTCAGAGACAGGTTAGATAAGTTGAAGGCTAGAGTTTTCCAGTCTCCATATATTCTCAAGCTCATAAGAGAATCAAGCCAGAGGATTGCTTATTTTTAAAATAACACATTTCAAGAAACATTACAAAAATAAATCAGACCTGCCTTATCACTAAGTGATCCATTTTAAAAGAGCAGAAAGTAAAATATCAGTGTTTACTTCAATAGGTTTCCGTGGGTGAGGAGAATTGTAAATTCTATGTACTGTAACATTAAATTCACTTGTCAAATTATTAAAATGATTTCATTGATAATTCCGGATGCAGGTTTCTCTGAACCATTTGTAATATTAACCGACTTGTTATTGTTCTTTTTTGAAATATTAAACTTAAATAAATAATACTATAAAATGAAAGAAAGTGACAGAAAAGAATATACTTGCTTCTTGGTTTATTGCTTCCCTTGATGCAGTGCATCATGAATCTTTATAAAACAATACAAGTCAAACAGTCTGAGACCATATTGCAAAATATATAATGGGACAGTTACAGGGTGCAGGGAAGTGAGAAACCAACATGCTTAAATTTTTAATAAAGGTTTGTTACAAACCACTGGCAAAAGTATCTAAAAAAATCAAAGACTTCTGGCTTACACTGCAATTGATCGTGGATAACTAGTTTATTTTTTTTATTTGTTTGTTTGTTTGTTTCTCAATGGTATCATTGCATAGCATGGTCAGGCATGATTTTCTTCTAAATTCCCACAGATAAACCACCTTCATTAAAAATACTAGAGGGAGCCAGGCATGGTGGCTCATGCCTGTCATCCCAACACTCGGGAGGCAGAGGGAGGAGGAGGATGGCTGAGTTTGAGGCTTGCCTGGGCTACATGGTGAGCTCAGGGCCAGCCTGAACTACAAAGTGAGACCTTGTCTCAAAAAAAAAATAACATGGTTGACTATAGGTGGGGGCACTTACAGGATGCTTGAAGAACATGAGCCACCAAGAGCAGGTACTCGGAAAACCAGGGCAAAGAAGACTCAGTCATGGGAAGAAGCTAACAGAAGAGGCCTATAAGATGAATTCCTGGGACAGGAGCATTTAGAAAAACAAGCAGGACCATCTCTTTATATATGCATTTGTCCTGTCACCTTGTGGGGGGGATTAACTGCTTGATGGAAGAAGTCCAATACTGCAGTGATAGCTACGTCAGTAGGGTGCCTGGTCTGTCAATCACCTTCTGGAGCCTGGCTGTCCTAGATCTTTTCATACAGAGACAGGAAGTCTGTTGAGCAAGACAGGTACAGATCAAGGTACTAGGGACACCAAAATCCAGTGAGTCACTTGATGGATAGTGACAGAGTTAACACTGGAGGGCCCTCTATAAAGAAAAACAAAGGTAGGTCTGTCTTAGGAACTCAGAAGGCAACAAGGAGAGATCTGTCTCAGTGTATCTCAGGGAAGACAGTGGTTGTGACCAAGAAGAGATCACTGGATGAGGTATCATCCCACAACTCAATCAGACACTGGCATGATCTATTTGTGACATTTCTTGCCTGCTGCACTCACTACAGATGCTGGAAAGGTTGGTGTTCACACCAGGCAGAGGCTCCTGAGCTCTGAGGGTCTTCAGCATCCCTGAGTTGGAGGGCAAGGGAGGGAGTCTTTGTGGAAGAAGATGAAGAGTCAGTAATGGCAAGAAAGTGAGGTGGAGCAGGGCACTGAGAGGGTACTAGGAGGTGCTCTCGCCTGGCAGGACGCAGGCAGGATCTAAGGCTGTAAAGCAAGTCAACAAATAAAGATATGAAGTAAATATCAAGCATTGTAGTAGACCTCAGTGGAATGGATTTCTAATCAACAGCAAAAAAAGAACAGAAATCTTAAAAACACGTGAGCATCGAATAATATAACTTTCAGTTGAGTAAGTCATTAAGGAAATCAGGATAAATTTAAATATTTCGTTATCAACAGATAGTAAAAAACAAAATATCAGAATTGGTGAGTTACAGAAAGGGGATTTTAAAAGGAAAATGTATAGGTAGGAGTGCCTATACTTAAAAAGCAAAGAAATATCATATATGAAACCTAAGGAGGCATTTCAACTTATTACAAAACACAAACATAGCAAAACCCAATTTAGTAAAATAAAAACAAATATTAGAGGTGAACTTCATGAAGTAGAGAATAAAATCACAATATAAAGAATCAGTGAAGCAAGGAATTGGAGAGTTGAAGAAGAAATTAATAAAATTAGAGCTGAGATAATAGGCTTTTACAAAGAACTCAAATCCAAGCAATCACTAGGGTTATTTCTGCCAACTTGTGTTTCCATACAAGGGGAAACCTAGAAGATGGCACAATTCAATGACTCACCAAAATTATATAAAAACAATACAAAAATTTATTGCTAGCAATGAGATGGGAATATTTGCAAATCATCTTTTAACAAAGCAAAGCCCAAGAAAACATGTACTTGCTGCTGAATTGTATAAGACCTTTAATGGAGAACCGATGTTCTTCCTCTGTTCTCTGAAATGGAGAAAGAAGAAATGCTTCCAGACTCATTTCGTAAAGTCAATGTCACACTGATATCAAAACCTAACAGAACATAGCAAAAAATAAAAAGAAAGAGAGCAAACAAAATCAATCAATCAATAAATAAGAGCAAAAACCCCAGCCAGTATACTTGATGAACATAGACAGAATTCTAAATATAATATTTGTCAATAATTCAATGACACACGAAAGGATTATACATCATAATTAAACACAATTATCCCATCACTTCAAAGACAATTCAATACATGCAAATCAGTAAATACAATATACTAAAAAGATAGAACCAAGGATAAAAATCTAAGGATGGCACCTTAAAATACAGAAGACCTTTAATTATATATAATATTCAACATATTTAGCCAGTAGGGATATGCAAATCAAAGCTATATTGAGATTTCATCTTATTTCAATTAGGATGATTGTTATCAAGAAAAAAATATATAAAAAGATATAGGAAAAAATGAGCGCTTAGATTTTAATGGAAGGGATGGAAATTTGTATGGACATCAGTATGGAATTCCCTCAAAAGCTAAAAGTAGACCTACCGTCACATGTACCTATACCACCCTTCAGCTCGTACCTAAATGAATTAGAGCAGCAGAGTATGTGGGCTTCTGCAGGCCCCTGTTTATTGTACAGCCACTCACTTAACCAGGTTCTAAAATCAACCTTCATGCTGCACAGTGAGTGAATAGTAGAAAGATCGTTCATACACCGCAGTAATCACTTTTACATAGAAACAAAGTATCATTAGGAAAACGGAGTTAAAGATCATCATTTTTTTTTTTTTTTTGAGACAGGGTCTCGCTTTGTAGTTCAGGCTGGCCCCGAGCTCACTATGTAGCCCAGGTAAGCCTCAAACTCAGCAGTCCTCCTGTCTCTGCCTCCCGAGTGCTGGGATGACAGGCATGAGCCACCACGCCCGGCTAAAGATCATCATTTTAAGCAAAATAAGCCAGACTCACAGCAGTGAGTTTTATGTATGTTGTCTTATGTGTGGAATCTGACGAAAACATGAAAATAGAAAAGAGACTACCAGAGATCTAAGGTGCTGGGGAAGCAGCAGGAAGAAAGAGGAGCGATGCTATGCAGATGTGATCAAACTATGTTAGTCACTTTTGTGAAATGCTACAATGAAGACTGTTACTCTGCATCATCAAGGGACACCGATAAAATGCTTTCTTCTAGGTTTCTCAGATATGCTTTTCATAATTGTCACTTAGAATCACAATACTACTCTATAATCACAACTTCATAATACTAATGTTAATTAGTACCTAGTGGATCTTAATTTCCCTGTCTCATCCTCCTTCTCCCAACTCTCTCATTTAAACATCTTCCCAAGCCCTGTGAATAGTATTGAAAGCATTTCTCGATACTGCTGATGGAGCAACTGCTCATTTTCCAGATTTGGGCTCTTTTATAAATGATCTCGAAACATATACATAATTACCTTCCCTATTTTGTCCATTTTCAACTTATCATTTGACCTGATCCTAGGTGTCTACAAATACTGATATAAAAAATACCACCAGCTGGGTGTGGTGGCTCATGTCTGTCATCCCAGCACTCAGGAGGCAGAGACAGGAGGATTGCTGAGTTCCAGGCTTGCCTGGACTACATAGTGAGCTCGGGGCCAGCCTGAACTACAAAGCGAGACCCTGTCTCAAAAAAAAAAAAAAAAAACCCTCTACAGTTATGCTACACATATTTTCATGCAATCTACAAAATTAAAAAGTATTTAGATATTTTAGCAAAATAAATAGCCAGTAATATATTTTAATCATTTAACCTTGCTTCCATTAATTCATAAGGCTAATTCATTCTTGAATGAAACTATCAAAATTATATTATATATCAAAAGAGTGGTAATGATTTTCATTTATTATTTAAGATCCTCTTTAAGGTAGTTACTGTAATAAAGCTAAAGAAGATGAGATTTTAACAGATTATCAAATTTAACAAAAAACACAATTGTAGTGAATTGTAGTGATAATACTTAAATGTACATTATGAAAATTGATCATTGTGTATTTTAATAAAGTTATATATTCAGTAATTCATGATAACTGATGAATTTCTAATTTGCAAGTGTAAAGTTGAATTACTGTGGTCATGATGACATTTTACTTGTATTTCTTAGGCAACTACAGGAAATGTTTATAGGACATAAATTCAATTACATTGCTTATTAGTACATGTTGACCTAATTTCTCAGACAAACTTGAACATAGTACATTATGTAGTTAAAGAGCACAGGAGAAGGACACTTTAGATAGTTTATACACGTAATTGAACAAAATAATCTCATAAATCTTGAGCTCCAAGCTCAAAATACTCAAAGTCATAGTCTTTGAAAATAACAAACAAGTTCATGAAGGGTTGATTCAATAATAGCTGGAATTAGAAGAATCACATTAATGTGCAGACTGTCTTCAGACAGAATGAAATAAAGGGAAGTCAAGGTGAAAAAAAAAGACATTTGTTATACACTGTGAAAATCACTAAAGAAATAGCTTTGGAGACCTCACATTTGCAGAAAATCCTACGAGTCTGAATTCAATCTAGAGTTGTCAAAAATATTGACAAAAATGTGTCTTTATATTTAAAAGAAACATCAGGTTAAAGGCTGCTCCTAAAAATCTTTTTTTTTTTTCCACCAGAAAGGTAAATTTATTCTCAAGTTGAACTGTTTAGGAAGGAGCTTTTAATTAACGCGATGATTCCAATAAAATTTCTTTCTCACTGAGACAATAAAGTAACTATTGACAAATAAGAAGTGCACTGAGGATTGTAATCATGTTTCTGAGAATTGCTTCTATAACTGTTTTCAATAAATGATCAGATAATGGTAAGTTTCAAAAAGCCTTTCAACACACTGACAATATTCAACAATAGTCTGCTCTCAAAGTAGGATCTGAATATGTGTTAAATTTCTTATTCAATGTGTGACTAAAATTAGGAATATTAATAATTATTTCTATAAAAGAGAAAAAAAATATTTTGTTTCCTAGTAAATGCATGTCACATTTTGGAGAGATCTTGTGACAAATCTGATGAAATAATTTCTGCATTTTCTCCGATAGAATCTAACTCGATTGTAAAAACATACTTCACATTTTAAAAATCATTATTAGTAGTACATATTC
>PVIC010036329.1:0-18628 GCA_004025085.1 Thryonomys swinderianus
TCTTTCTTTCTTTCTTTCTTTCTTTCTTTCTTTCTTACTGGGGATTGAACCTTGACACTGAGCTATAGCCCTGGCTCATTTTAATTTTTAATTTTAAACCTCACCTTACTAAATCACTAACTGCCCAGGCTGGCCTAAACTTGTGACCCTCCTGCCTCAGCCTCCTGGAGTGGTGGAATTACACCTGGGTGCCACTGTGCCTACAATGCACATGGTTTTTGGCAAAAAGGGCATATTCATCTTCATAACTAGCTAAGAAATATATTCTTGTATGAAGTTTTAGAGGGAAAATTGAAGCATACATAGTTTACCTGTTTTGTGCCTTGAAAGAAAATCAGAAAAGCACCTGAAGCATGTTCTCTGGCCAGATTTCCCTACTTCCATGAATGACCTTCATTTTTGTTTTCTAGACAACATCAGTGGAGAAGTTTAGGTTGGGATTTCCCATTTGCTACGAAGTTGGCATGTTATTTTGTGAAAAAACAAAGTTCTACTGTAAGAATTCCACCAGCATACATACTATAATATGTCAGTCTCTTTAAATGGTAACACTTGTAAATTACTTGCTATTTGAGTTAATTGAAATAATTTCATGTAAAAGTGTTATGCCTTTCCTGTAATATCTTTCAATTTCTAAGCTCTAATCATGTGTTTTATTTGTTTATACACATCTCTTTTCACTTCCAGAAAATCCTTAAAAAGAGTTATACAGACACAGAAAACAATAATATAACATGAAATACAATTTTACAGGTGAGGAAAATGGGCTAAAAAATGAGAAAGATAACAAAGTTATGAGTTAGGAAGATGGTATGAGGTACAAACCTTAGTTTTAGTTTATTGATAGAGGAAAGTAGTGAATTTATCTCATACTCATTAGTAGGCAGCATCAAGCTAAGGCTAATCATTTACTCAGGAAAAACCCAATTATTTTTAGTGTTGAAACTGGCAGTGATCTCTCTTTTGAATCCTTATCAAGAAGAAACGGATTTAATGAGTAATATCCTTGTAACATCCCTGGGGTTTTATAGAGGGACTATAATAGAGGTATAGCTTCTGAGTTAGGCTTAGATTTGAATCGGGGCCTGTATGTTAGTGGATTCTTACATGGTTGCCACAAGCATTGAAGTCTGAGCTTTAGTATTTGTTTAGTGTGTCTGCCTCATGGATTATGATAAAGGTTAAACAAGTCGGTGCACATGAAATTTCCCAAAAACAACAGTGTTCAATAAATGTTAGCTATTGTGAATCCAGTGTGGTTTCTTAGGAATTACAAAGATGCAGTGTTGGCTCAGATAACTGTAGTTACAAAGGTAACTTGATATAAGAATAAATAATATGAAGCCTTGCAAAGTCCTGATTGTGTTTTCTCTCTCTCACACACACACACATGCACACACACACACACTCATGCACACAAATTTTGATTTTGGTATGTTCTTTGCACCTCTGCTATATAATAAAATAAGAATCTGGTGGATGCTGAAGAAAGGATAGCCTTCATGTTTAACCAGCGTCCAAGTTGCTTATGAGAACAAAACTGAGTGAAACAGCATATCTCTGTCAAGTACTGAGAACGGACTCAAGGAGTTTCCAGAGTCAGCAAAGATGTGGATTAGGAGATAATTCAGACCAGCTAAGCAGACAATAAATGAATCCTTTTATTGTTTTTTTCCCTTTCTACAAATCATTTCCTCATTTTAAGTAAAGAAGGAAATAGAAGGCTGAGAACTTTGGCTGGAAATGGCCTTTTCAAAGCTTTCCTCACATGTGAGAAAAGGAACCGGGGCTGCCAGCTTCGGTCGGAAGAGCGATGTATCCACCACCACACAGAGATGAAAGAGCCACATTTTCCAAAGTATTTTTCTGTGATTGGAGTTTCAAAGAGTGGTGGATTTAAAAGGTCAGCGGCGGATGCTTGTTTTTTAGTGTAGCTCTGGCTGGGAAAGGATATGTTCAGAGAATGGAACTCTTGAGACAAGGGAATGCTAAGCCTTCCCCAGGATAACGTCAGTCATGGCCAGAAATGAGAGTGAAGAGATCTCGGATCCCTCACACTTCCTCGGTGGTCAGTTTGGTACACCCATCTCTGCTAATCTGATTTGGTAATCTCTTTGGTTTTAACTCCTGAAACAGCATAGCACGAGAACTGTAATTTTCTAATGTGCTTTTTTTCCCCTCAGACCACAAAACAGTGTACAAAGTATCTCATATATTTTCTCTTTCTTTTATCTTGCCCATGTTAGAGCTTTTAACAGGCATGCTACGTATGTATTACTTTAAGCCTAAGGCATTCTTTTTCAGTTTGAATGGCCTGATGCTTCAAAAGTGCTCTATGTCTCTTTTTCTTCCCATAGTATAAAGAACACATGGTATAGTAAATAATTCACTCTGATGTGTTAGGAGATCTTAGATTCTTATTCTAATTATGCCAGTGTGTTTCATATAATATTGTTTAATAATTCTTTCATGCTAGAACAGTGCTCAACTTTAAGAAATTTGGTCTTTTTTAATGTTAGAATTTCTTCAGGCACCCAAAATGTAACCGAGGTGAGAGCTGCCCTCTCTTGTTGAAGTTAGCCATCTTTCTGCCTGGCCAGGAGCTTCAGCCCTCGCCTTCTGCCACATTTCCTGCACTATCACTAACAAACCTGGGCACTGTTTCTCAAAGCTGGTTCATGGATTCCTGGTGAGCTGATGGGTGAGTTGATCATGGGTATTTTGGTGACTTAGGAGTGAAGTGTTTGCTTACATACATTTCATACATTTGAAGATAACAATATTCTTCTACAAATTTCTTCATGATATAATAACATATTTACAAGGATTATATATGTGGGTTAATGTCTATATTCATTAATTTATCTAAATATCCAAATATATATTACATGTATACTATTTTTTTTTGAGCCAGGGTCTCGCTTTGTAGTTCAGGCTGACCCTGAGCTCACTACGCAGCCCAGGTAAGCCTGGAACTCAGATCTTCCTGCCTCTGCCTCCCTAGTGCTGGGATTACAGGCATGAGCCACCATGTCCGGCTCATGTATACTATTTTTATCAAGAATCCCATTTTTGTTTTGTTGGGATTATAGTGATATAATACAAAAGGACACAGAAACTCAAATGTGGTTTCTGAAACATTAAAGATTAAATCTTAGGGGAATATTACACAAAATAGTTTTATAGTCATTATGAATGAAAAGGACTCCAGTGTGAAGATGCCATGTGGATCTGCTGCTTCTAGGACCACTGGGGCAGCCAGGACGAGGTGTGACAAGAAACAGGCTGACAGCCAAAGTTTGAGCAGGAGACAGGTTGATGAATATGAAGAATCAGATTTTATAGACCCCTTAGCCAAATGAGATTCATCCTTAATAAGCTGCAGATTTTTTTTCTAATAGCTGATGGAAACTATGGGGGATTTATATCATTTCAAAATTACACAGTTTAAATTTTTGGCAAACTTTTTTTTTTTTTTGAGACAGGGTCTCGCTTTGTAGTTGAGGCTGGCCCTGAGCTCACTACGTAGTCCAGGCAAGCCGTGAACTCACTGCAATCCTCCTGCCTCTGCCTCCCAAGTGCTGGGATTATAGGAGTGAGCCACCATGCTTGGCATTATGAGAAAACCATTTACACTGCAGGAAATTAAGCAGTCAAATGTCAGCATTGTCAGGAAAACAAAGGGAAGCCTCAAGGTAAACCTAGACTCCTTCTTTCCCTGCTCCTGGCTGCCACGATTCTGTGTGACCTCACGGCAGGGCCACTCCCCCTTCTGAACCTTTCTGTCCTATATAAAAAGGGTAAATATCCCCAGCTTCCCCATTTTATTCCACAAAAAATCACTTTTACTTAAAAGTCTCTTGGGCTTTTACTCAAGCAAAACTTTCTTTATTATGTATCTAAAATTATAAAACCCACCCTCACCCCCAAAACTCTTACCCTTGCTGCTTTGGTTTTTCCATTTAACTAACTGCATCTTAATTTATTTTGTAGTAGCTGCCTCTCCCTGGAGAGTGTAACTTCCAGCAAGACAGGGTTTTTAAAAAATTCCAGCACCAAAATAAGTTCTACATCTGAAAATGCTCAATAAATATTTATTTTAAAAGGTGAATTTAAAATGCTTCCAATATTTAAGGACATTTCACTTCAGTGGGCTAAATTCTGTAGGTTTTAGTCTCAAACCCATGCCACTGCTATTTTGATCCCAGAAGTTATGATGTGGTCCTACCTATAAATACTTGTATTTCATTATTTATACTTAGGTGTTCTGCACATCTACACATCTTCGTATCTACACCTTCAGAAACCTGTACTTCTGCAGCCAAGGAAATAAAGGTGTTTAATATATCCTTCAAAGGAATATCAGTACATAGCTTGACTATTTGATCTCTTCAATTCTACATCTGTGAATGTAGGCTAATAGGGACTATCAGAACCAAAGCTAAATTGCGTGTATTTAATAATATTCTATGTTAAACAAACTTTAAGTGTGGCTTATTAAGTCAATCTCCAACAAGCTGGATTAAAAAGCGTGGTTTCCACATGTGGTTAACCTAGTTTTCATTCATATTTCAGCAGCTGCATGTATCCTTTCAATTGTCCACACAAGGTCAAAGTGAAAAATAATATTCCCAGATGGCAAAGTTTTTCTCTACGTGAGAAATAATGGAAAACATCGGATGGTACCTGGATCTTTAAGCATTATCATTTTTAGGAAAAAGAAAGTTGAGTTTACCATATCATATCATAATTAGCTAAATTCTACTTTAGAAACAAATCTAGAAATATTGGTTTTCAAACTAAATCAAGGCTGTGAATTAAGATTCATAGGTTTTTTTCTTAATAAAAAGCATATTTCAGTTTTTAATCTAGCCACATAGTTTCTGCTGGCTTTGGAAACTTGTTCCTTATATGAAATTAAATAATTCATTATTTTCTTATTCTTCATTTTCAGGCAACAACCTTGGAGAATGGCAGATTTGAATCTATATATTAAATTGTATATATTAGTGAAGTCTTTTCCAACATTTCAAAATAGACCTTTGAACAATCAGTGTGCTTGCAAGGTATTCTGGGTATTTCCCAAGGTGCCTGAATGGCTTTGTGGTGATCCAGAACTTTGGCCCTCAGCTTATCTATTTTATTAACACTTTGAAAGTGATTTTTGCCTCTCAAGAGCACCTTTCACTACCTACTGAAAACCCTACTGCCCAGGGAAGAATGGATAATACATTAACCTACATAGGAGATCAAAGGCACATTATACTCTGCACTTATGATCTGTTTCTAGTTCCTCAGGGGCCCACTCAGTGGGAGCACTTTCTTGGTGAGTCACAGAGATTGATCATGGGTGCAGATTCCAAGATCCAACTACAGAAAGTGAGGGCACCTGATTCCACTGACAAATCTAGTCCAGGTGAAAGCATCATTACATTTCTATAATTCTTTAGAAACTGCTCATGATTGCAGTCTTTGAAGACCTCTTCATTCCTTCATTTCGATGGCTACTGTTTTCTTTAAATGTTATTAGATCTCTTTAAATGATCTTTACCTTATTTCTCTTTTAAATCACAGTGAGGTGAACTTACAATTTATCTCCCACAGAATAATACTATTTCCTTCACTTCTGAGTTTTTGTAGCTAGTGTGTATGTCTACAGGACTCAACACATTTTGCTCTGTAAAATTGGTTAAAAGATGAGTTGGGAAAGTTGTCACTCTATTAAAGAACTTAAAACCTAGTTTATTATCAGGCTAGTGCCCTGGAGAACAAGTGTATGCTTTTCTTGTGGGTTCTGAAGGATCACTTTCTTTCCATTGTCACAGAGACGACCCAGTTACTCTTGAAGCTATATTTTTATCTCTAGGTGGGCTGAGAGAAAAGCAAACTGTATACTTTTAAGATGAAAGTCACTAACATAGCTCCAGAAAAATAGCCTCATGTTCTCACTGTATGACTCCACTTTGATCGATTGAATACTGACTGGCCTCAGCACCCTGTGCTAATTACTTTATGTTGTAGGCCGGATGCCAGCTGCCTGGGCTTTTTGGAGTCAGCTTGTGGAGGGCATATGATCCTGTAATATTTAAATTAAAAAGACTTGAGGTCCAAGTGTATTTCCCATAGAACTGAAGACAATTTCTCAGTCACCTTTTCCTCTAAATTTCTTTTTCCAACGAAGTTCATATTTTCCTTGAGTCTTGCCATCCCCAAGTGTGGCCTCTTTTCTCCTTCATGTCAAGAGAATGTGGTCACTTTCTTTCCTCATATGAGGTGGTAACAGGTTTCGACAACAGGTCATTTAACGGTGTTGAGAGAGCTAAATTTTAGAACAGTAAATGTTAAACAGTTTGTCCCTACAACTTCCCCAGCATTCCCCTCTTCCTAGACTCTGGTCAAAGCCTGCTCTCTGTATACCAGGCCCCTACCCTTGTCCTCTGGTGAGGCTGGCATATTTCCTCTTTCTTCTGCCACATTGCTCTCTCCTCTGTATTTCTTGTTCTAAACTCTTTTCTCTTGGATTTCTATTGAAGGCCCACATTTATTTCTTATGGGAATTCATTTATTTTTTTCCTCAAAATTTATTTTTATGAGTATGTATTTGTAGCATCCAATGGTTACATTCTGTGTGAGATATTGGTACATGGACATAACACAAGTCCATCTTTTCACATTGTGTTCCCCTCCCCTCCCTCTCCTTTGCTCCATCTTTTGTCCCTTTCCACTTTAAGAAATATCTATCTCTCCATTTCCTATTATATTTCTTATTTTGTTCTTTATTTATATTTTGTAGTACTCATGTAAGAGAAACTGTGTGATATTTAAGTTTACGTGTCTGATTTATTGCCTTTAACATTATGGTCTCAAGTTGCATGCATTTTCCTACAAATGAATCAAATTTATTTTCCTTTATGGTAGAATGGTACTCTATAGTATGTAAAGATCACATTTTCTTCATACTTACCTCTGTTGATGGAAATAGAGGCAACTTCTAAGATTTAACTATTATAAATTGTGCTGCTATAAACCCAAATTTATTTTTATGTAGCAAAAGTTAATTATTTTTTTCAGTCTTCAACCATAAAGTGAGGATTGTCTTTTCACAATAGAAATTAACAGTCATGTTATTTATTTATTTATAGAAGGTTATTTTCCAAGAAATTTTGCTATGAACTTTTTTTGTGTGTGTGTGCCCTTTACATGCCCTGGATAAAATCTGTCAGTTAACTGGAAAAACCAGAGCATGACTACAGGTGGGCTAACACTAAAAGGGTTATTTAACTATTGTCTTTGTTAGTGGATCTGTAGGCAGCTTGATTCTTAACACTTTCATGTACATGAGATTCTAAAAATAGAACTGATATATTCTCCCCAGTCTTCTTAATAAACACACAAATACTGTCATACTTTTTTCCTTTGCTACAGAGAGCAGTCTATAGTATGTTCTCCCTTAAAGTATACTTAAATATACTCACTTTTATGTTAGGAGATCCATACAGGGATTTTGATATGTTTGTAGAATTAGTAAAAATCAGAAAACAGCTAAAACATAACTGCTCATATTCTTAAAAGCCTCTAACAGTGATGATGCTATTGTGTGGTATTTTTCGACTGCAATTTTTGCCAAGAAAGAAAATAAGTTGAATAATAAAAAAATCTTAAACAGCATAATGATAACTATCATTACATAGTAGGTTCAAGTTTCTTTGAAACCAGAGGGTCTAAAAGCATTTTTGGAGTTTAAGCTCAGAACAAAAGAACAAATATTTCTCTTTTGCTTTTCTATGGTAGAGTAAACTGAAAACACATCTCACACACACACACACACACACACACACGCACACACTATTTGCTAAAATTTGATGGTAGAAATTAGAACCACCTGAATTTTTGTGATTGAACCTGGCAGGGGCTTTACAGTGTTCATCGGAGGCGGCTGTGGCCAGTGGAGTGCAGATATTCTGTATTCGCAAACTGCTGGGCAGGGAGTTATGAGCACCAGGGCTGTAATGGGTCAGGGCAGCAGAGTATGATCGGGGGGAACAGATCCAATACATCACAACAATTAGTGAAAACTACATGGAGACCGGTGAGCATATCCACATGAAATGGAACAGCGTGATTCCTACAAAGGGATCTGGAGAAAATTAAGCTTAGCCTTTGGACAAGCGTGATCTCACATCCATTAAGAAACCCTACTACATTCACACGTTTGCTTTCGGAATCACTTAACAAAGGCATTGGAACAAAAACTAAAGTCTCCGTGTCAGCACCTGAAGACAGCTATTTTTTGTTTTGGGGTTCTAACTGTAATTTTTAGGTTATTGAAGGACCACCATAATGAGTCAAATTATAAAACTTTTAGACGCATGTTTGCAAAATATTCTTATAAAAGCTGAGTATTTTCTAAAATAAAGTTTTCCCATAAGTTTCAGTAATGTGCCTTTGATTCACTGGCATACTTTGGGCTAATTTACTACCAGTTTTTATTAAAAATCAATTTTCAGACTTTTATCAGTCTAACATCTGGAACATAATACATTTGAACTTGCATTTTTCTGTAGGTAGGTAACCCAATTATAATAATCATATTGTAGAAAATTTATTACTTTCTCTTTTGCTACTCATAATTTATTTTACCTGCTCAGAAAGTCACAAAGCAGTAGGAAAATGTTTTCCAATTCTCTTGCTATGTGGGCATTTAGTGTTTTAGTACTGTAAATTTTCCCTCATATTTGAATCAGCCGGAAAAGAAACCAAATTCCTTACAGGTATTATCAGAATGAAAAAAAACCACAAATACTTAAAATGGAGGAAAAGATTTCTTTTTGCATCTATTTCTTTACTTTTTGTTTCTTTTTTGTTATTACCAGTTTAAGACCTCTTACAAATGAGTTATTATTAAGATAAAAGAATAAAAACTGGGACACAATCATAATCAGATGTAAAAGTTCTGAGAAGAAAAGTGAGAGTTTACTATTCCCTAGGAATCCGAGTTTGCTGGAGTGTTGAGCTGTGGAATACCCAATGTCCCCAGATGGAGTCACAGAACTCAGAAACAGTGAATGTACAATCTGGCTCATCTTTGTGGGAATGACTCTGCTCTATATTTTGAGATGTTTCATTCTAAGCAATTACATTAATTGGGGGGATTAGTCACAGTGAGTTGTGGTGCTTGGGGAAATAAATTTTTTTTTAAAGCAGTTATTTTCTTTTGAAATTATCATTTGAACAATTTTCTAAACACATACGTCTCGTGGCCTTAAAACTCAAATTAAGACGGAATGACCCTTATTATTGATTGAAATATGTAGGTTGCATATCTTGGGGATCTTTGAGTGTTTTACATTTCACAAAATGAAGAACTCATATGCACTAAGTGGACATGTTCTATTTAATCTTCACAACTGTGGGAAATTGAAGGAATAAAGTTGCATCATAGAGACCCACACACTTGGGAGAGAAAGGGTCACCATTTGGGGTGCACCAAATACTATGCATACAATTCACTGGCAAGTAATTACTTCTGTCCTAAACACTTCTCTGTTTTTGAGATTAATTCATTCTTTGTATCACTATCCATTTGTTCTTGTCTTCTGAACATTTATATCTATTCACCCTATGTGTTGATATGTTGGAATACACATATATAAGTATACTGGTACACATATACACATACATAAACATAAATACTGGCATGTGTGTCTGTCTCATTCTTTAATATTTTACGTATTTCACAAATATGAAGTGACTACTGCTTACCAATGAGACAGTTATGTTGTTCACTCGCTAAAGTTATTTTAATAGTGTAAAGAACATAAAATTTTCCAAATCACTGTGAACATAATTCATATAATAATTGAATAATAAGCAGAATATTATGTATTTCTCAATCTCATTGGGTTATTATTTATGTCATTCTAACGTGTATTAGAATATGTGGGAAAAGTATTGAATGACTTCATCCTGTATTTAAGTATTTTTGGAGGTAATAAATCACATCTTGAAAGACTAAGGCTACAGAGAATCATAGTCCCTCACAGGTGACACACTTCCCTTGCAAGTGGTTTCATACAGCAGCGTGACCAGAGAGTAACCTCCACTCAGACACGGAATTTCAGTCGTACATATTGCATCAGTGGCTGTAAGATTTCAACACTTGGTTTCTAGTCAGAGATTTCTTTAGAGCAGATTTCTTGAAATGTCACGTGCTTCTCCCTAACTCCCATTTGGAATGCATCTCAAGTCTGACATCGACATTTGAATGGCTCAGAATAATGGGCAAAAGCCATGAAGTTCATAAAAATATGTGCTACATGGTTATGTAAGTGAAGCCTGTATTTGTAGGAAAAGATGGTGGGAAAAGCTTCTTACAGATACACAGAAGGAAGCTCACTCATTTAGGGGAGACTCCCCAGCATTTACAGTGTGGTCATTCAGGATCCACACTGAGATCTCCACTTGCTTGGGAGGGTAAAGGACCCGCAGCAACTAAGAGGAAGAACACAGCACACAGGATCTGAGTTGCAAGAACACCTCATACTGGTATCTATGTTACTTTACCTTAACTGACCAGCAGTAGAAACTTGAAGTGAAATGAAACACAGGCTCAAAGCCCAAGTACATCTGGCAAACATGATTATGGCAAAGTGATTTTTGCTGTTTTTTTTTTTAATTTTGTTTTACTTTATGATCATGAGACAATCAGTCAATTCGTTGCTTTTTATTTTAAATCAAAAGTAATGTCTCTCAACTACTCAGGATAGAAAGGCCTTGGTTGAGAATAAACATAACTGGTAACTGCCACAATCTTTTCCCCAGGATTCCAAGGAAAGTCTGATTTATGGCTTTGTCTCTGCTGTTGGACAGAGGCCTCGGCCCATTGGAAATCTCCGGAGCCGTGGGAGAGAGGAGAAGCTGTGGTCCACCGCAGTCGCGCAGTTCCAAGGCCTCATTTTCTTTTGGCCAAGTCCAAATGTGAACAGTTTGTTGGGGCCTTATTTACTAACCTTAGCTGGGTTAAAAGAAGACCAAAAAAAAAAAAGTATAGATTTAAATGGAGTCTCTGTGTTTCAAGAATGTATACACAACCAGGATTTCTTTAAAAAAATTTGTCAGTTATGGGTGAATGTTTCATGGAAAATAAGTCAGTCGTAACATTTGCCATTTTTCGAACAAGGAAAGAATTATGCTTCTTTTATGGTACCAATAGGAAACAGTGCATAATGAACAGCCAAATTGATCAATTATTATATTTACATAGGTTGATTTTCAGACTTGGTTTGAGTAGGACGGTTCCAGCTTACTCTGTCTAGGCATATTAGTGACAGTACCTACGTTCAGTCTCAGATGTGTGCAAGTTTAAACAACAAATTCTATTCTTACCCATTGTAAGTACCCTTTGATTTCTAGTTTGGTGTTCACCTAAATGGTGCTACAATTTAAGATGTAGAATGTCCCTCCTCGTCACTCCCCACCAAATGAAAACCAGCTCTGTACTCCGGAGAAACTCCCCCGAAACTCCCCACAGTTCTGGAACTCATCCATTACCTAAAGACTTGGATGAAGACATTTCTATGCTCTTACACATATTCTGTCTTTAACAAATGACTTCACCGAGAATGTTTCCTTTGTACGCAGCAGTGAGACAAGTGAGTTCCACTTTTCTATAGCTTTCTCGTCCACACTTGGGCTGGCGATCTTCCTGGACACTGACTCTTGATGTGCAGTCAGAGGTCTTTTTAACCTATCGAAATGCAGAAGAGGTTGAAGTAAAGCGGGGAAGACACCTGGAAGGAGGGAGAGTTGGTAGTCTCCTGTGGTGGAACTGACCCACTGGAGGGATCAGTTACACTTTTGTCTCAGATCTCAAACTGTCCTTTTTCATTAAATCTTCATGCAAAGTTAGGATTATGATTTCCAGAGCTCACCACTAGATTTTGGTTTATAAGTGAATATCGTAATCACGAAGCACTTATCCCTGAATAAAAAGGTTTTCAGTTACATTAGAAGGTAATCGTGAAGCCCGCTGTAATCTAACTTACTCGATTAAGCTACATTATAGTAATAATCAATTTCTTAATTATATAAACCAGATTAAATTATTTCAATTTTTTGGGTGGCTCTACAATGGATTTCACAATTACAAAACCTCTGATACCACCTTTGCTGTAGCCTTTCAGATGGCTCATAGGAAGACGGCAGTGCGTGCCTGCATGATGCCCTTTGTTGTGGTTCACACCAGGAAAGTCCCCCAAAACTCTCACGTGTTCAGAGATGGCGCTTTGGGAGGGTGCTTGGGCTGGGGCACTGGCGAGTCGAGCAGCTGAGGAGGCCTAGTGCAAAGGTGTAGGTCACCGTGGGGACGACCGGCCACGTGAGGCACAGCTTTTCTCCACTGCACCCCTCGGCCTCGCTGTTCCTGCATTTGGGCCTGGTGACCAAAGCCAGTAGCCTCTAAGAACCAGGAGTTTTAACAACATTCTCTTCCATTATGTTATCGTCCTGTTGATGAGGAAAGTGACTAAGACACCCTTCTAACTGTTGTAGTTGTTTGGCTTTGACCAAACTAAGCCAACCTGAGACCTTCTTTGGGATCTCTCATTCTAGAACAGAAAAAAAGCAGTGCCTACAGGTGGAGAAGTGGATAAGATACAATATGCGTGAGCAGTGAGTGTCATGGGAAAAGTGATTGTCTATAGTGATAGAGAGTAAAATCGAGCGAATCAAACAGGAACGCAGAAACAGAATCAAACAGGAACGCAGAAACAGAATCAAACAGGAACACAGAAACAAAGCTGAACAAGAGGGGAGGGGAGATGCCAGGATAGATTGCAGCACCACCTCCGGGTTGGCTGGGGACAACTGTCTGCCTGTGCTACTTTCTCGTTCTTTAGCTTTTTCTGGACTTGAGTGACCCACAAAGTGCTTCCCTTTGCCTAGGCTAGGTGGAGTCTTGGTCAATGAAGTACCATTATGATCTTCATTACAGGTTTACTTTCTTTAAAAATTCCTGCTTCAAGACAATTTAGTGACACATTTGAAGATGAAGTCAGGTTAGAGTTTGGTAGCTGCAGAGAAAGCCAAGCCTGTTGTAGAGAAGAGAAGGAGATGCTATAGGAAGGACAAAAAATACAGCAACACTCACTGATGGCTTAGTAAAACCAAAAGAGAGCTGTTGTAAAAGCTATTGTGAAAAGAAGGCTCTTACAATAGAATGGGGTATGTCAATTTCCTATTAAAATGATATAAATGTAAGTAGAAAGGAACTTTAGAGAATTTTAAAAATAAACTGAAGCATGCATCAAAACCTTTTAAAACACTACTGAAAAAAGTTACAATTTAATTAATTTCATAATTTTAGTATTGGGCCTTGAACCCAGGCCCTCTGCACTAAGCTGTACCCGTAGCCCTTTTATTGCTTATTTTGAAATAGGGTCTCATTAAGTTGCCCAGGTTGGGTTTGAACTTCTGCCTAGGCTCTTGAGTTTTTGGAATCATGAGTGTGATTATGGCCAGCAAGAATGAATTTGAGCTATGTGGCAGAATGGGAGTTTAGTTAGATAAAAAATAGTACAAAAAATGTTTGAGCCAGTATGGGTTAGCTTAGGATGTATGTATGATATGTAATAAAACATCTCAGAGACTCTGGGGAACAGGTCCAGAAGTTGTCCTGTATGGGAGTAGTGGATGAACATCAGTGTGTGAGGAGGAGAGGACTGGGTGTCTTGTAATGCCAACGAAGTACTTCTGCCAAGATACCATGTCACTTCCACACACTCACCATTGGTCAAGCAAGTTCCATGGCCATTATGAATAGAAAATATGGAAGATGGAGACTTTCTCATTTCTTAGCTTAGTATATTGAATTTTCCACTGGGAAACTTTAGCTTTGACTAGGGGATGTCTTGAATGCCTCTATGTGAATGCAGTAAGTTTAGTTTCTCTACTTGTAGAAAGAATATATTTTTTCTCAAGTATTGTTGGTATAAGGATTAAACACATTAATATATAAAGAATAGCATCAAGAACTTAGAATACTATTCAAATGTAAAATGTGTAATACTGCTTATGTTTGGATGTCCCTCCAAATCCTCATAACAACGGGGTGGGAGTCTTTTGGAGGTGGCTGGATTCAGAGTGTGTGACACTGGATTTCATTTCAGGGCACTAGGATTAAGGATGTGAGTGCTGCCTTCCCTAAATTGCCTAGATAAGATATAAGGGCAGGGAGACACAGTTAAAGCTCCTTGTTGCTTTGGTATGTTTGTCAGCCGTGAGCTGTTGCCCCTCTGCCGTGAGCTGCCCTGCCTTGGAGCCAGCTGATTATGGACTGAAACTTCTACAAACTATGAGCTAAATTAACCTTTTCCCCTTTAACTTTGGGCTCAAATATTTTGTCTCAGCAGTGAGAGAAAAGTAGCTAAGACACCCAATAATGAATCCTTTCATTCTCCTACTCTCAATTTTTCATAAAAATTATTTTTCTGAATATTCACAAAGTCCTATGTGAAAGCATCTTGCTATAAAACAACATACATTAAATAATATTGGCAATCATAAAATTTCTTCACTATTTATTATTTTAAACAATAAAATGAGTTTATTTGTACATTTTAGTAATATATTATGACCCCATCCCTCACTGGGGATTTGTACATGCAATTAGTATATCTTGATTCTTATTTCTTCCCATTCCCCCATTTATGATGTCTTATGTCAAGATATATTTTTACTTCTCATTCAAGCACATTAAAAATTGTGATCTTTTTTATGAACTCAGGTCTTAGAATCTTCCCAAAAGATTTAAAAGCCTCACACCACAGTGATGCATCCACACCCATGTTTATAGTGACACAGTTTGTAATAGCTAAGTCTTGGAAGTATCCCAAATGACAATTGACTGTTCAGTGCATAAATATTTTTTTTAATAAATCATGTAGTTGACAATAAAGAAGAATGAGCTTGAGACATTTCTAGCTAAATGGATGAACCTTAAGACCATGCTCTGAAGTGAAATAAATTGGACCCATATGCTTAAATACTGGATTGTTTCTCTGGAGTGAGAGGCTGAAAGGGTAAGGAAGTACCAAAATGTATTGGGAAAAGGGAAGAAAATGCTCAGATGTGAAGGGAAAAAGGGAGGATAGAGGAGGAGCGGAAAGAAGGGACGAGAAAAAAAGGAATAGATGAGAAAATGGAAACAGCTTTTAACTAAGGAGAGGAAAAGGGATTAAAGGGAGTGGAAGGTAATAGGAAAAAGAAGTTAGATATCTAAAATGCACAAATAAAAAAGAAAAATAAACATAAAGTGAACACTCATTATTCAAGAAGTGTGAAATATGTTGGTGCTTTTGTGTGCTGGGTTACTTCTCACAACTGCATTTCTTGTTTAGCCACAATTTCTTCAATGAAAATGAAATTCATTATATTTTGTGAAGGCAGTTTGGTTATTTTCTGGAGAAACATGCATTTTGCAGTTCCATAAATGCCAGAAGCACAAAATATAATTCTTATTTATCTAAAATATATTTTAATCTGAGATTGTTCCTTCAAAGTTTATTTTAACGATGATGATGATATAAGTGAGGTGAACTTTTGTGTCTTCTCTGAATTCCCAAGAGAAAACTTTTGCTTGGTTTCAGGTGGTTGTATTTTTCTATGAATCATTAAAAATATTTCCACTGGTCTGTGACATAATATTTTAATCCCATTGGATTTTACAAGTATAATTTATAATGCTGAGGTTAAAACATTGATATTTAAGGAGCATTAAAATTACATATAAATATTCTGAGAATCAAAAAAAATAAGCCAATGAATTCATAAGCTCTTTGCGCATACTGGAGAAATTATGTGAGGAAGTGACTTTTTAAAGATGATTTAGATACATCCAAAGAATTAGATAATAGATTCAAAAATATGTCTTCTTTTACCCCCAGAATATTTCTGTATTTATACCACTTCCACTTGAAAACTATCTGTCCTGCCATTAAGTATATTGCTATTGTCCCTGTCTTCTAGTTTATCTCTTCAAATTATCTAGCTTATTGATTTTGCTTTTTCTTTTTTCCACACTTCTGATCCCTTATCATTACTCACTTTTCTTGACTAGTGCAGTGTTAAAGTGATTTTTCTTCCTAAAAATAGTGTCAAAGGCCAACAAATACTTTAAATCATTTTTTTCAAAATTCAAAGAATTAGTTTATAATTTAAAATATTACCTAACATAACCAGTGCCAGTTTATTTTTCTCTAAGTTTTCTATAATTTATGGCATTTGTAACTGTTCATGGGAAAGTACCTGAAAATAGCAGTGCCAAAGTACTCAGTTTTCAGACAATTTTATATGTTTCTTCAGTGTTGCCCAATAGAATTTTCTGCACTGACTTAAATATTCTATACTAACATTGTTCTGATATGTTTCCAATTGGTCCAATATGGTGTTTGAATGCTAAAAATTTAGCTGGTGCAAGAACAGAAGTGAATTTTAACTTAGTTTAATTTTAAGAAATTTAAATATGAATATGAATATCTACAGCTGGTGGCTACCATATTGAACAGTGCAGGTAGATGACTAAGGATTCATGTTTTCCCTATTTGAGCATAGATCCTGTAGAGTAGTGCTAACCCCCTCTAGCAATCTTGCAGTGAAAAAACCTCCAAAGAAATCTGGAAACTTCCAACATGGAATTCAGAACAGAAATCTGGTTGATCTTCACACTCTTCAGAGGGCCTGAATAGTAACTTAAACTGTAAATCTTGTTCAGTGGCAGATGTATAAATGTCTGTCTTCTGGACACTAATAATCTGAAGGTGACCATCAGTCAGAGGTCTTGTAGAGCCTCCACTGGGAACTCAGAGCTTAGACAAGGCATATGACTTCAGTTTGGAGAGGTTACCTTTGATTTCTGCTCACAAGTGCCTTGGTGAACTCTGACTTCACACTCATTTGGCATGACCTTTCTGAATATTTCCTCGCTTTGTTCTCTTTTCTCTTTTTTGGCAATTTTGTCTGTAACACTCATAGTTCTATGTTGGACCTTCGACTTCTAAAGCCCATGACTTAAGTGGCAGGGCTATTGTCTCCAAATTTATGTTTCTTCACAGTGTTACAGCAAACTAGCAGTGATTCTAGGGCTCATTAGATGAAACTTCATGGTTTCTTTACTATTATTTTCAGTCTGTTTTATATTATTGTCTGTCTCCAGTGTCTAAAGAATAGTCTGCACCAGTTATGACTTGGTAACAATGGCTGTGTATTTGGAAAAACAACCATACAGTGAATTTAAGTAGCAGCTAGACAGGGTGGGTGAAAGTGTACAATTGTTTAACAGCTTCAGTGTTGCTAATGACTGCAAGACCTGGGGATTAAAAATGTGGTGATATTTTCTTGCTGGTTACCAAACATCTGTGTGTACAAAATTATCCATTCTACACCCCTTCAACCTTTTTCATTTGAACTATTTGGATGTGAATTTTTTTTTAGCAACTAAATCTCAGCGCAGGATGTGAATCAGAGCTAGGTGATGATAGGTCATTGGACTGGGAATTTACCAGGGGGATGAGACCACTGGAGATCTCATGTTCTCAAAGGAAAGGATTTTTTCAGGAGGCAAGTAATATTGGGAGGAGCAATTAAACAAAAATTTTTCCTGAGGAAAATAAGTAGAGTTTTAAAAAAATTCTGTTTTATAAACAGGCCAATTGTTTTAATAAAATACTTAAGCTCATACAGCCAAATAGGAAATCTCAGTATTTTTTCAACACTTTAATTAATACATCCTTTAAATGTTCAAGTTGTAAGGACTGGATATATGAAAAATGTATCTTCTTCATCATGGGATATTTCACCAGATGGAATTCACATCACCTCAGTAGCTAAAAATCTTCAATGCATAATGGCTCAATACAATTTTGCAAGATGAAATTGGGACACTGACATTTTCTACGCCCCAGGACTTGTTTGAGCTTATATATATATATATATATATATATATATATATATATATATATATATAATTTTAGTTTTTTGAGACAGGGTCTTGCTTTGTAGCTCAGGCTGGCCCTGAACTCACTATGTAGCCCAGGCAAACCTCGAACTCAGCAATCCTCCTGTCTCTGCCTCCTGAGTGCTGGGATTACAGGTGTGAGCCACCATGCCAGGCTGAAGCTTATATTTTTAGATTTATAAGATTACTCAAAGTAAAGGGGGTAGTTTTTGAAAATCCAATAACAGAAAAGAGTTTATTTTTCTATAAAAATTACCAAAGAGTTTGCATTTAAAGAGAAGAGCTAAACTAAAATATACATTTGAGATGGGAACTGCAGGTAACTTACTCAAATTTAGGATTCATTTGGAATTATGGATTTCTGTCCTGCCCTGCAGGATCAGCTACCATGATTATTGCAGACATCTGCCCTACCCTGCTGGATTTTAAATTACAATGATTACTGCATTAGGATTATTGGTTTGAAGATTTACTTGAATTTAAGGATGTCTGTCCTGCCCTATGGGATCTTCTACTACAGGGATTATTATTGATAACTGCCCTGTTTTATGCATACTAGGATTATGGGTGTGAAGACTTTCTACCAAATAAAGGTGCAGTGAGTTTGTGCATTGGCCT
>PVIC010036330.1:0-17500 GCA_004025085.1 Thryonomys swinderianus
CCGCGGCGGCTTGCCTGGGCACCATAGTGAGCTCAGGGCCAGCCTGAACTACAAAGCGAGACCCTGTCTCAAAAAAAAAAAAATAATAATAGAAGGGGGCCAGAGATTTAGCTCAGTGGTTCTGGTGCCTGCCTAGCAAGCGCAAGGTCCCTGGTTCGATCCCCAGTAACTACATACAACAATACTGGGTGTAGTGACTCACGCCCACCAGCAGTCAGTACCACATACCACAAATGCTGGACTTGGTGACTCAAACCTGTAACCCCAGCACTCGGAGACAGAGGCAGGAGGATTGCTGAGTTCAGGGCTTGCCTGGGCTACATAGTGAGCTCAGGGCCTGAACTACAAAGCCATGAGGCTGACTCTGCCCCTGACTGTGCTCCACAGCTGCAGAGACAACACACGTGGCCAAGGAGATGGAACTCCCAGATCAAGTTAATCTTTAATGACATCGTGGGTTGAGTGCTACATGTTTTATTTATCATTTTAGTTTTTTACTTTCAAACCTTTTAACTTCTAAAAATATATGAATACATGCCCGTAATCTCAGCCCTTGAGCTGGGTATGGTGGTGCTGCCTGTGAGTTTAAGGCCAGGTTCAGCTACATAATGAGTTCAAGGTCAGCCTGAAGTACATTTGAGACTCTGTCGCAAAAAAAAAAGTATTAATAAAGCCATGCATGGTAGCACATACTTGTCATGCAAGCCTTCTGTGAGGCTGAGGCAGGAGGATCTCAAGGTCAGAACCAACCTAGGAAACAGAAATTTAGTGAGACACTATCTCAAAATACAGTAGGACTGGGAATATAGCTCAAGGTGAAGGCCTTGAGCTCAATCACAAGTACAAGGGAAAAAATAATTAATAGACTTTTTTTTTTCCAAAAAACATTTTAGTTGCCAGGGATTTAGCTCACTGGTACTGCCCTATCTGACAAGTGCAAAGTCCTGAATTTGATTCCCGGTACCAAAAAAAAAAAAAAAAATAAAATAAACCATTTTAATACCAAGGTGTGGTGCTGCACACCTGTAATATCAGCACTTGGGAGACTGAGGCAGAAGGATCTCTGAGCGTTCAAGGCATGCTGGGCCACATGGGAGGTCCTGTCTTTAAAAAAAATCAAACTTATAGAACTCAGTAGATAATAGAGTTCCTCCAGACCTTTCAAGTCCTCAGTTTCCCTGCTTGTGAACATCTTGCTGTATCTAATTATTAATCAGTAATGCTGCATTCTTAGTAACCATGGTGTGCACTAATTTTTTTTTTTTGAGACAGGGTCTCGCTTTGTAGTTCAGGCTGGTCCTGAGCTCACTATGTAGCCCAGACTAGCCTCGAACTCAGCAATCCTCCTGCCTCTGCTTCCCAAGTTCTGGGATGACAGGTGTGAGCCACCACGCCCGGCTGCACTAATGCTTTTGATGTGTATGTGTGTCTCTATATGTATGTATGTGTCCATAATACCCAGGACCTTCTCACTGAGTTCCATTCCCAGTCCTTTATTATCTTTTATTTTGAGACACATTCTCACTCAGTCACTAAATTTCCTGGTCTGGTCTCAAACTTGTCATTCTCGCCTGCCTCAGCCTCCCCGAGTGCTGGGATGACAGGTTTATACCACCATACCTAGCTGAGATCTACACTTTGTTTTCCTTAGTTTTCCCTAGTGCTTTCTCTCTGCCACAAGGTCTCACAGGCTATCAGTCCTTGTCTCCTTTGCGCTGAAAGTTTCTCAACCTTTCTGGTTTGCACTGACTGTGTTTTGAAATAGGTCGATCAGGAATAGTGTGGATGGTGTCTGGTTCATCCGGTGCTTTCCTCTGGGTTAGAAGGGAAGGACTGGCAGGAGAGAACCCCAGGGCAACTCGTGCCTTTAATGGGACAAATCCTGGGACACGTCTGTGACAACCAGGCTGAGGAAGTGCTGGAAAGTGGTGTTTTGTTTTATTTTGTTTTGTTTTCTTTGAGACAAGTTGTCAGGATGTAGCACAGCCTGGCTTCAGACTTGTGGGATTCTCCTGCCTCGGCCTCCTCAACGGTGGCTCTCTCATTTCATCCATGAGTATAAATGACTTCCCTCTTCTCTCTAGGGAGGAGTCTCAATTTCTACTTGCAAAGGGGAAAATAAATATATTCACACAACGTTTACTGTCTGCCGTTCAGACAAGGCGTCATCCCAACCCCTTGTCAAGTGAGCAGTTTGGGGAGGGGTTTAGGGGGTATTTATTTATTTAGAGACAGGATCTCGCTTTGTAGTTCAGGCTGGCCCTCCGTTCACTGTGTAGCCCAAGCAAGCCTCAAACTCCTACTGTATACTACTGGGACCGAACTTCTGGGTGAGAGTCACCCAGGGATAGGAGGTGAAAAGGATGACTGCATTTTGCCCCGAGTGGGCTATCCTCCACCGTGCGATGGGGCAAAGGGACGTGCGTTTCCACCTTCTGCAACGAAGCCATAATCGTCCTCGTATTCTGGGGAGGGTTCGTGGCAAGGTGTCATGTACAGCTCCCGCCACAGTGTGGCGACAGAGCACAGGGCGTTCTGCTCTGTGGATTTGGGCGGGATCTTTAGATTTGGTCCTGGCCCAGGTCCCGGGGCAAGGAAACCACTTAGAGCACTGGGAGAAAGAGGTACTTGGTACCAATGAGCATCTGTGTGATTGATTAATTCTGGTATATGTTGTCCCCAAATCCCTGCTGTGCTTTAGGGACTCTGGTTTAGAACTGTTCCTAGGAACCAACGCATCCTTCTCCCTGGTGCCATCTTTCCCAGATAATTTTCACTCTTAGCAAACAAAAATGTACCGTGTCATGGGCTGGAGATCTAGCTCAGTGGTTCCAGTGCCTACCAAGCGCAGGGTCCCTGGTGCGATCCCCAATAACTATATACAATACTGAGCATGGCGACTCACACCTGTCATCCCGGCACTCGGGAGGCAGAGGCAGGAGGATTGCTGAGTTCGAGGCTTGCCTGGGCTACATAGTGAGCTCAGAGCTAGCCTGAACTACAAAGTGAGACCCTATCTCAAAAAAAAAAAAAATTTACCATGCCAGAGTGCACATGAGCCACATGTCTGTCCTCCTAGCTACCTGGGAGACTGAGGCAGGAGGATCCCAAGTTGAAAGCCAGACCGAGCAACTTGGTGAGATTCTGTTCCAAAATATATAAAAGGGTTGGAGTGAACTCAGTGATGAGCATTTGCCTATCATGCTGGGAGGGCCTGGGTTCAATCCTCCCTCTGCAAAAATAAACAAAGACAGAATACACAACATCTCCTTACATTTGAATTTCAGATGAGTAACGTTGTTTAGCTTGAATGCAGGGCCTACCCACTGAGTACCAATTCCAGTCCTCTTTATTCATTATTTTGAGACTTTTGCTAAGTCAGTTTATGGGACCCCTGGACTCCAATTTAAGAACTTCTTGTCTCAGCCTCCCTGGATGCTGGGATGATAGAAATGTGTCACACCTGACTTCATCTTTGTCTTCCTTTTTTTCCTTTTTTTGAGACAGGGTCTCGCTTTGAAGTTCAGTCTGGCCCTAAGCTCACGCCCTAAGCTCACTATGTAGCCCAGGCAAGCCTCAAACTCACAGAAATCCTCCTGCCTCTCTCTGCCTCCCGAGTGCTGGGATAATAGGCATAAACTACCTGACTTTTTTTTTTTTTGAAGACATGTTCTCGTGTGCAGGCCAGGCTGGCCTTGAATTCAAAGTGATCTCCGTGCTTCACCTTCTGAGTACTGGCATGTGCCACCATACCCAGGCCTTTGTCTTCCTTTTTTAAACTCTGTCCACTACATGTTTCTTTAAAAGTATTTCAGGGCTGGAGATTTAGCGCAGTGGTTCCGGCACCTGCCTCGCAAGTGCAAGGCCCTGAGTTTGATCCCGATAACCACATACAATGTTGGGCATGGTGACTCACACCCACCAGCCATCAATACCACATACCACAGTGCCGGGCGTGGTGGCTCACGCCTGTAATCCCAGCACTCGGGAGGCAGAGACAGGAGGATTGCTGAGTTCCAGGTTTGCCTGGGCTACATAGTGAGCTGAGGGCCAGCCTGAACTACAAAGTGAGACTCTGTCTCAAAAAAAAAAAAAAAAAAAGTATTTCAAAGCCTGCATAGCAAGAATGGTTTCCCTAACTGCTTTTCCCCTTTCCTTTAAAAAAAAAAAAAAATCTGTGGCTATTTATGATTCAATTAAAGCTTGATAAACTAAAAATTTTAGTTTCACAATTGTGCTGTCCTGGCTGAGGACTTGATTATATACGCCTGAGGTGGCTGCGTGTAGCACAGTCTCATCACCACAAAGAGTTCTGTTGGACAATGCAGGCTTGGAACATTCGAAAAGATTCTAGAAAGAGCCAATAGAGTAGTCACCAGCCACACGTGGAGAGAGAGATTCAGACTGGGATTCTCTTGGCCCCCGAAGTCAACACAGGTGGGCTGTGGAAAAAGCCGGAACTTGCAACACACACCTGTACAGGGGCCCCTGGGTGTGACTGAAGGAGCCCCGGGTTATACTCCATTCCCCCTTCCAACTTCCAGCTGTGTCTCCTGGGGTGAAAACTGTGCTCCCCTCCACGTCTCTGTCATGACTCCCTCTGCCCGGGGCCAACTCAGCCGTGCTGTGAAGGCTTCTGCGCGGGCAGCGCGGGCTGAATCCCTCTCCCGCTCTGTGCTTTCGTTCATCCACCTGCCATCTATCGGCCGCTCACCCCCACCCATCCATCACCACCCACCCATTCATCTTCCACCCCACCCACCTATTCCTTGGTCCATCTGTCCATCCATCCTCTTATTCATCCACCCGCCCACCCGTGCACGCAGGCATCCGTCTTTTGTCCATCCACCCAGAGTATAGTCTGTGGGCTTCAAGGGAAGCCCAGGGGGCCCCGCTGTTCCCCGCTCCCCGTCCATACTCTGCTCCCCCGCTGAGATGTGGCCGGAATGGAGCTGAGTCCCTCTGCACGGATAGGAAGCTGAGGTTGCGGATGCGGTGCCAGGCCCAGGGGCACGTGGGGGCGGAGTGAGGACGCGGTGCCTAATCCCAGAGTCGCACACGGAAGCGCAGTCCCCACCCGGGGACTTCCCAAGGGGCCCCAGCCTGTGCAGGAGGCAGGGCAGCGCCCGCACCTGGGGCCCACACCTCAGACGCCAGGCTCTCCATGAGACCCAGGGCGGGGGTTCTCACAGGCACTGGACTGGGGTCACCAAGGTGGCACGTCCCTGGGACGCACAAAACCTGAGGGACAACGGAGATGAGACTCGGCATGGAGGACTTGGGCTAGACCTCCATCTTCTGATTCCCCAAATTTGTCCAGAGGTGCTGGCTATTAGCCTAGCATTTGCCACCCGAGACCATCTAGAAAACATGTCTAGTTCCATGTACTTCAGCTTCCAGTGGTTTAAACAACAGAGCAGATCTGCTGGCTCTCCCAGCATAACGGTAGGGATGATTCTCCTTCAGGCATGGCCCAATCCAGAGCCAAAACCTCCGGCCCATGGGGCCAAGCCCTGGTGCCTCTCGGGATCTCCCCAGGGAGTGGGGGCTCATAGCTTCACGACTCCCAAGCAGGGCACAGGCTCACTCACTGGATGCCCCCAGACCTGCATGAAGTCCCCACGTCCTCCCAGAGGCTCTGAGCAGGTGGGACCGAGTCCCGCGCCCTGGCTTGGGCCCTCCCTGCCTGTGTCTGCGTCACTGCGACCTCTCTGAAAGCCCATCTCTGTGGGGCACGCTGTCCTCTCCTCTCTTCTTCCCTCCGCCCTTTCTTGTGTGCGTCTGCCTCCTCTCCCCTTCTTTCCTTCCACCTCTTTTGGGGTATTTTTCCCAGAGCTGGCAGTAGAATCCAGGGCCTCACACTGAGCTGTACTCACATCCTTCTTGATTTGGAAAAAGAGTCTCGCTGAGTCTGAGCTGACCAGGCTGACCTTGGACTTGCGACCCTCAGGCCTGAGTGCAGGGATTTATAGGCACGTCCTGCTATGCCTGGCTTCTTTCTGTACTGACATGGGTCCCCGGATTTAAGGCTCACTCTAACCCGGGAACAGATTAATTTCAAGATCCTTAATCCTATCCGCAAAAGGCCTTTTCCCCAAGAAAGCTCCCATTTTGCGAGTTCTGGGTGACACTTTAATGGGAGGGCTTGTTCAGCCGCGGCAGCCCACCAAAGCGGCACTCTCATCCTACAGAGGAGGTGCCAGCCAGGTGCCCGGGCGGCGCTGGACGTCACCCCCCTGGTTGCTTCCTGCCCTGTAGCTTGGTCATAAGCACTGAGTCTGGAATCCTCCTGGAAGCGCCCCTGGCCTCCCCTCCCCCTCACAGGCTGGCTTCCCCACCGAGCTCTGCCCCAGGCCCGCCCGGCACCCTGCCTGCACTGTCCACAGAAACCAGAAGCGCCCACTGACTGCTAATGTTCAACCTGTGACAGTCCCTCCCCGTCCCAGTGTCAGGCCCCAGCCCTAAAGAGCTGCGTTGTCCTTGGGGACAATCTGGAAGGGGTTCTAGGCCTGTTTCCCCATCTGTGCTGTACGGTGGGCTTCACACTAAGGGGGGGAGTTGGACAGACGGCCTCGAGGACCAGCTGGCCTTCTCCCCACTGTGCTGCGAGGTAAGGGTGCCTGAGCCTGAGGCAGACGTGCTAGCTGCACACCACCAGTCTGCCCCTCGGCTCAACCGAGACAGTACCACCCGCCCCCCCCACAGGGACACTGAGGGCTCTCGTATAGTAAAAAGACTTTATTAAGAAGGCTTTGATGTCAAAAAATAAAACTCTTGATACAATTTTTTAACCTTTAAATCAGCTCAGCAAATATATAATCAGTAATTTAGCTGTGGAAGATTAAAGGTCCATTACTTTTATTTAAAATAAAATATATTTTAGTTCTTAAAATTTATTCCATAAAGTACACATTTCCCTATAAATTCCCTACATATACACAAGAGGTAAAAAGTAAAAGTTTAAAAAAAAAAAAACCAAACACTTTTAAAATTTTTTTTAAAAAAGACAACCAAAAAACACAGCAGGAAGGGGATTCATAATTAGGGAGAAAAAAAGAGAAATCTGTGTTTGGGAGACCAGGACCCCGCCCCTTGCCCCCAGTGGCGGCTGTATACAAAAAAATGGTAAACATGAACCCCAAGAGTGAAAAAAATGCCACCCATCTCTGAAGTGTCGGGGTCATCTGAGAGCGGTGGGCAGGAACACACTGTCAAACCCAAATCAGCCACACACAAAGGGAAGATGAGGAAAGTTGTAAAAACCATGTTATTTTTTCATTTGTTTTTAAGGTCACCCTGGAAAAGGGAGCATCTTAAGTAAAAAGTGCAAGGAGACCTCTTCTCTCGGTTTATTTGAACCTGTCCACTCAATACTGTCACTTGTCAGGAACTGAGGTGTCGCAGCCGGGCCGCTGGCTGGCTGTCCCCAAGCCTGGTTGAGGAGTTAAAGCCATTTCTGACACTGGGTGAGCCTGGGCCTGCCCCGCACCCCCACAGCCACTCCCCACCCGGGCACCCGAGGACAGTGCCCTGGAGCCCCCTGGAGAGGTCGCGGCCACTGCGCCCCGGTGGTGCACGCGCTAAGAAAAGATATGAATGGCTTGGGTGGCTGGCGTGCGACAGGCGGGACACTCGGGCTGGCTGCGGCCACAGATGCGGACGGCGCAGTCCATGCAGAAGAGGTTGTGGCCGCAGGGGACCAGAGCAGCCATGGCCTCGCCCTCCGCGCACACCACACACTCGCGTGCTAGGGTGGCCGTGGGTGGGGCAGGGGCCGCAGGCGCCGAGGAGGGAGCGGAGGCGGTGGTGGGCACGGCTGTCACGGTGGCCGGCGCTGAGGACTTGCGGTTGCCATCGGAAGCACTCGTGTCCAGCGCGGTGGGCGTGGAGAAGCCAGTGCCACTGGAAAAGGGCGGCAGGGTACCGTGTGGTGGCCGCCAGGGGAGTGTGCACACTGGGTCTGGAGCACCCCTGCGGGCCAGCGGGAGCTCCAGGCCCAGGCCACTGCTGGCGCCAGGCTCAGGCAGCGTGGGCGAGTGGCGTGGGGTGGCCGTCCCGCTGCCCCGCCGTGCACCCGCCTGGGGTGGCCCCGGGGTCCCGTTGACAGCTGTGCAGCCACTGAAGGTGGGCAGGGCTGGCGGGGCACGCTCAAATGGTGCCCAGATGGTAGCTGCAGTGGGCACGGAGAGGTCCAGGGCCAGGAAGTCGAAGCCAAAGTCACAGTCCTCGGGAGCAGGAGTTCCTGCGCTGTCCCCAGCAAATGTGAAACCTGTGTTGCCGGAACTGCTATAGGGGCTGGCGGGGCCCGGGTCTGGCCCTGGTGGCCCTGAGCGGCTGCCGGCGTAAAAGGCGTCGGGTGGGCCCAGGGTGCCGTCCCCGCGGAGGCCGGCACTGGTGGTGGCTGTAGGGGGCTGCCGTCCGGGGTGAGAAGCCTTAGCCCAGAGTCCAGCGGCGCCCAGCAGGTCCAGGCAGACGTCGGTGCCGTTGGCGTGGAAGTCACTGTCTGGGCCTGAATCAGCAAAGGCGCCCGTGCGCAGCGTGATGTGCGCCTCGATCTCCTCCCGAGCGCGGTCCACGTTCTCCGGCATCCCAGTCACCGCAAACACCGGCTCCTTGTGACGCCCGGGCGTCACGATGTACGTGTGTGTCCGCTGCTGGATGCGCTTGATGGTGGCTCCCTTGGGGCCCACCACCAGCCCCACCACACGGTAGGGCACGCGCACCTGGATGGTAGTCTGCCCCGGCAGGTTGGGGGGGCCCGGGGCAGCACCCGGCAGTCCACCTGCCTTGCCGCGAGAGGCCCGGATCAGGGAGAAGTGCTCTGCGGCCGACAAGATCTCACGTTTGGCCATTTCCACGTCCTCCTTGCGGCCCGTCACGATGAACACCGGCTCCTCCCCACGCACCGGCGTTTTGATGTATGTGTTTGTCTTGGCACGCAGGGCCTTGATCTTGCAGCCTGTGGAAGAGGTGGGGACACGCTGACCCCTTGCCCAGGGTAGCCCCGTGGCAAAGCTGGCTACAGGGCCAGCGGCACGCCCAACTCAGTGCCCCAGCTGCTCATCCTCCTGCCCCCGGCTTCAGTTCTCCTCTGGGGCCCACAGGATGGCAAACCCTGCGGTACATCCCTCAGAACTCCCGTCCAGCAGGAACTTCAGAAAGCGACTGCCGCAGTGGAGTGACTGTGCCTCCCAGCTTCCCCTCGTTCAAAGATGGCAAAGTGACACCCAGCATGACATTATTAAGAGGTGGGGCCTCGGGAGAGTCAGACAGGAGGGCGCCACCTTCCTGAATGCCATGAGCGCCCCAATAGGGGCACCAGGTGGCTCCCTCACCCCTTCCACTGTGTGAGGACACAGAAAAGGTGCCATCTAGCTAGGCATGGTGGCACATGCCTCTCACCCCACCTCTTAGGAAGGCTGAGGCAGGAGGATCACAAGTTAGAGCCTACCCTGGACAACTTACCCCGGCTCTTGTCAAGGAAAAAAAATAATTAAGGGCTGGAAACAAAAAAGCCCTGGGTTCAACATCCAGTACCAAAGTGGGGTGGGGGGAAGAAAGAGAGGCAGACAGACAGACGGCGCCATCTGTGAGGAAGGGGCCTCCAAAAATGCCAGACCTGCTGGGGTCTTGACGACAGACCTCCCAGCTCTGGGAACCCTAGGCAGCAAGACTCTTTTGCCTTCACAAGTTACCCAGTGGAAACGCCTCACTGTAGCAGCAGAAGTGACGAGGCTATGACAACAGACATCCTTTGCAGGTGAAACTAGTCAAAATGTGTTCACCCTGCACGGGGCAGAGCAGACCCCAAGTACAGCACTGTGTGTGCTCGTAAGAGAACAGACACAGCCAGGTGAGGACAGCAACTGACTGGGTGACACATAAACATGGGAAGGGACCCCAAGGGTAGCCCCTGCCTACCTTGATCTCAAGACTGTGAGGCCAGCCAGGGCGGGGAGAGCAACAGGATCCCTTAGCTCTGGGCCACGGCATCGACTACAGTATGTGGCCAAAGGAGCTCGCCAGGCCCTGGTCCCAGCCCAGCGGGGCCTGTGGTCAGCCTGACAGCAGACTCCTGAGCTGAGCAGTGATCACCTTGCAGGGGTGGGTCGCTGAAGGGACCCTGGGGTGACCCCTCCAGACTTAAGGGGCAGAGCTCCACAGAGGCTATCTCCACACAGGGGAGAGAGTGTTGGTGAGAGAGGGTGGTTGGAGATAAAAAAATTAGGAAGATCTTTTTCCCCCAATACCAGTGATGGCACCCAGGGCCTTTGCACAGACCTACACCCCCAGCTTGTTTTTTTTTTTTGCATTCCTAGGGATCCAACTTGGGCCCTTGGGCTTCCAAGGTAGTCACGGTACCACAGGAGCTAAATCCCCAGGCCCCAGCTCCTTTTTTTAAATCTTTTTTTTTTTTTTGGAGACAGGGTCTCGCTGTCCTGAGCTCACTATGGTGTCCAGGCAAGCCACCGCAAACTCAGCAACCCTCCTGTCTCTGCCTCCCGAGTGCTGGGATTACAGGCGTGAGCCACCACGTCCGGCATTGTGGTATGGGGTGTTGGTTGTTGGTGGGCGTGTCTCCACGCCCAGCATTATACGTGGTTACCGGGGATCGAACTCTGGTCCTTGCACTTTCTAGGCAGGCGCCGGAACCACTGAGCTAACCCTCCGGCCCCTTTTTTTAAATCTTGAGACAGGGTCTTACTAAGTCACTAAAGTTACTCGGGCTGGGCTCAAATTTGTGATATTTCTGCCTCACCCTCCCAGAGTGCTGGGAGGACAGACCAGCACTTTAAATGACAGAGGACATAGAGACTAGGTCAGGAAGACAAGGTGGTCCCGAGGGTGCAGTACAGGAACAAGATGAGGAGGCAGAGTCAGACACCCCCAAAGCACAGTGAGCCCTTCACTGAGGGCTTTGAGGGGGGCTGACAATGGTGGTCACACGTGTCCCCGAAAGGCCAGCGTTCCTCCCCTCTCCGGTTCCGGGCTGCTCCCCCCACACTCCAAATCCTCCCAACTCTTGAGGTTTCAGTGCTAAGAGCTGTCACTGTTACCCAAACCCACCCAGCTCAGCAGCCAGGTAGTTGTCACGAGGTGAAAGGGGGGACTTCTGCCATTGGGTCCTCCCACCCCTTGGACTAGCTGAGGTGACAGTAGGGGGTGGGGCAGCTGGGATCGGGCTAAGAGGCAGCCCCAAGCCTCCAGTTGCTGGATCTATCACGAGGCTCCCTGGCCCGAGTCCACTGACACCCAGCCTAAGAAGTGGTCGGGATGCCACCTGGGCCCCAAAACCAGAGCTCCAGGAAGTGAGCCTGCCATATTCCTGCCCCAAGAGGCAAGGGTGGTACATGCCTGGGATTCCAGGACTCAAGAGGCTGACGCAGGAGGACTGCCACAAATTCAAGGCTGATCTGAAGGGTACAGTGAGACCTTGAGTTAAAAAAGCCAAAAATAAATAAATAAAAATAGAGGGGGGTTGCACTTGTGACAGGGCCCTGGAACGAACAAGACTGGGAACTGAGGAAGGAGCCTAAGGTCACACCCACAGGGGATTGCATGGCTGGCACCCTGGTGACCTTCTCTGACTTGCTGGGAGCTTCCACCTAACGCCAAGAGGCAGTGAGTGCTGGGAAGGTTCGGAGTATCCCTGAGTTCAAAGCCAATGTGGGCAACAAAGTAAGTTCAAGGCCAGCCTGGACTATATAGGAAGACCTGATCTCCAAAACCAACGAGAAAAAAAAAAAAAAAAACTCACAGGGCGTGGCAGTGCACACCTATAATCCCAGCACTTGGAAGGCTGGGGCAAGTGAATCACTTTGAGTCCAAGGCCAGCCTGCTACACAGTGAGCTCAAGGGGCAGCAGCAGTCTGAACTACAAAGCAGACCCCATCTCACAAAAAGAGAAAGAAAGAATAATTTAGGCTCAGTGGTGAGTGCTTGCCTTGGCTCAAACCCAAGTGCCAATCAAAAGACCCCGCAAGAGGATAAAAGGCAAATGTTCCCCATGCAAGGCACCCCCTTAGACTAACCAGATGCCCTGCTCTACCCAGCAAGCACCTGAGGCCGTTCTGGGACTGAGAAAACCAAAGGTCCGAACAGGGAAGAGTTAGGGAAAGGGCTGGCTGTGGATGAACTCCTGCCTTCCAGGGGAAGGGGTGTCCTTGGTCTTGGTTGGGAATTCAAGAGAGAAAAAGGGGCCAGGGCTCCTGGAGACACTAGCATTGGCTGAGATGGAGACTGGGAGCCACAGGAGATTTTGGAGCTGGGGAGCGCTAAGAACTGCATTTCACCTTCCCTCCCTGGGAGCCTAAGCCCCTTACAGGGCGGAAGGTCCATGACCCAGAGGCAGGATCAAGACCACACGTTTGGATGACCACAAAACAGCCAGAGAGATGCTGTCACACACCACAGAGTGGCTGCCACGCGCTCTGGTCACAGAGCCACACCACCGTGTGGGGTGAGCACTCCTGGCTTGCTTTCTGTTGCCTGTAAGACTGCAGCTTATGGCACAGAAGACACACCCAGGTCATCTTCAGCTGAGGCCACAGGGCCAGATGCCCTGGCCCATCCCTGCCACCACCTTGGTGGCTCCAAGATCTCAGGACATGTGCATTCACACGGAACCAAAGAACACACTCTCACCGCCCCCCCATCCAGAGCCTGGATCTGGTGACCCTGTAAGAAACTCCAAGCCTCAGTTTGTGCCCGAGCCCACCCCACTGTCGTGTATTTCATCCTAGCACAGTTCCAGGGACAGGGACAGGGACAGGAGGGCAACCCACAGGGACGCCAGCAACAGGGTGGTGGAGGGGGCTGATTAGACCAGGTTGCTGCAGCGCCTGCTCACAGGGACAACAGGGCTCAGAGACCCACCTGTGTCCTCCCCGACAGTCTGTCCTCATGGTGCATCCCTAGCCCCAGCAGAACGCCAGCTTCATGTGCCCCCGGGGGTGGTGACTGAACCGCCAGAGCTGGCTGGCCAGCTGCCCCACCCACCCTTCGGTGCCTGCCTGCCTCAAGGGTGACAGGTGACCTTGCAGTTCAAGTAGCCCACACCCTTCTGTGGCTTGGCTCCTGAGGGTCCAGAGCCTGGGCCCCTCCCCCAGTTGAATGTCTCCGCAGCTCCACCCCCTCCCTGCCTAGGCTCCACCCCAAGTTTTAGAACCCCGCGGGTCACAGGTGGTCAGTGGGCATGGGGGTTAGGAAGAAGTAGGTGGGAAGGCAGGAGAAAGTTGGGTCCGGTGGGGTGAACCGGGAGGTGGGTGTGTGCTGGGTCGGGCACTGCCCACCACCCACTCGCCCGCCCAGCAGCTCGAGGGCCAATGAGGATCGGCCAGCCTGATGTCACCCTGCGAATCTCAGCCTGGCTCTCTAACAAAGAGAACAATGGGGCGGGCAACAGGGGCCACTCCAACAAAGCCGCTGCTGGAGACCCCGGCGCCCCGATAAAGCCCACGGCCTGTTGCTATGGAAGGACACGGGGTGCTCCCAAAGTACCTTCCACAGGCAGCGCTTCCGCCCGCCCAGATCCCTAGGTGGGATACAGATGGGGCGCACACCCCCATCGGGACCCTAGGCCAGCGCACTGGCATTCGTTCTCTTTGTGTGCCCCACCCCAAATTTCGCTCCTCACCGAGGGAGCCCTCCCTAAACCACCCCTAAACCTGAACTCGCCCCGCCCATGCATGCTGTGGGGGTGGAGCGCCCAATGCCCAGCCAGAGCCCAGGTTCCCCAGGACCAGCTTCCTCTCCCGGGTGTCCCCACCGATGCCCCGAGGCCTCGGACAGGGAGAGCCTCGGCGAAGACAAAGGCGGCGGCAGGAGGAGCGCGCGGGGCGGAGCGCGGGCTGGGTGCAACTTTCTCCCGCGGCCGGACAAAGGCGTAAAGGCGGCCGACCGGGCGGGGCCCACGCGGGGTGTGGCCGAGGTCTCCCGTGCGGCGTCCGGTCACTGGAGGAACTGGGGCCGAGCCTGGGGCCCCGTCCCGGCGTGTGAGGGGCCTACACGCGCGCCCCACCCTCCCCGACGGCGGCCACTCACCCTGGCGCCCCACGATCTCGGCGACGTGCTCGGAGCTGGGCACCGGCACGCACTCGGTCATGTTCACGCTCTTCTTGCGGCTGCCGATCACGCTCAGCGGCTCGGCTAGCAGCGCCGGTGCGCCCAGGGCGGCGGGGTGCGGCGCGAAGCCGGCGAACACGTCGGGTGCGGGCGGCGGCGGAGCGGGGGGGCTCCCGTCCGGCTCCGCGCGCGGCGGCGCCTCGGAACCGTCCTGGGGCGCTGGCTCGGGTTCCCCGCCGTCTGCGCCGTCCGCACCCGGGGGCCCCGCGCGACCGAGCCCCAGCGCCGACAGCTGATCCAGCGCCAGGCGCAGCGCGGCGGCCGCGTCGTCGGGCTCTGGCGACGGCCGGGGCGCGGCCTCCTCGGCTCCCGGGCCCGCGGCGCGCGTAGCGGGGTCTCCACCGGTGGCCGCCGCCGCCCCTGGCCCGCCGCCCGCGCCCCCGTCGGAGCGGCCGGGGGAGCCGGGCATGGCCAGCGCTAGCGCTCGGGCCCGCGCCGCCCTCCGCCTCTGCAAGCTCGGCCGCCGGCCGCCGGCATTCAGCGGCGGGGCGGGGCGGGCGGGGGCGGCGCGGGGCTGCTCGGGCCGGGCGGGCCGGGGGCGGCCGCGACTCTGCTGCTCCGCGGCTGCGGCGACTCCTGGTGGCCGAGGGGGCGGCGGCGGCGCGGGACTCTCGTGCCCTCCCGCCGCCCGGCCGCCCGCCCGCCTGCCTCCCGGGCCGCCGGCCCCGCCCCGGCCCCGCCCCGCGACGTCACCGCCGCCAACAATGGGCGCCTGCAGTGCGCACGCGCGGGGTGGGTCGGGGGCGGGACCCGGTCAGGTGACCACCCCGCCCAGCACCGCCGCGGGCGCGGACCCGGCGGGTCGGTTCACACGTGCTGGAACGGAGCGATTGGGTCTGCGAGGACCCAGGAGTTAGGGCTCCCCTTCTTGGTGTCCGCGCCCTCAGAATCTTTGGTCCCCTGCTTAAGCGCCCTTGACAATCTTGCCCCTGCATTCTTCAGAGGAGGATTCTCTATCGACGTCCTGGACTCTGGGTCTCTGTCCGACACCAATGGAGATTGCGCTGGGCTTCGGAGGCCAGCCCCTTCCCATACCCCACCCCCACCTTACACATTTTTTTTGGTGCCAGGAACCCTACTTCCATCCTGTGCTATTCTGGGACCTGGCGACCCTCTGCCAAGAAGAGGGAGGCACTCCTTAACTTCTAAGTAAGGACTGAAGCAGGTGGGAGAAGGGGCCTGACTCCAAAGTCCAGCAAACATCAAACCTCCCTCGTGATCGTGCTGCTCCTCACCCAGTCCCATTTCCCCCCTGAGCCAGGGATTTGCTCCTCAGTCTTCTTGGACCTGGGGGGGGGGTCTCACTGTCTGAATCCCCTCGCGGTTGGCTAGACCTCACACCATCCCCTGTCCCCACCCGACCCTATCCTCCTGTGCCGAAGACTCACTCTCGTGCTTGGGGTCCCCCTCATGGTCATGCCCGTGCTCTTCCCAGCCTCCCCAGCCCTTCCTAAACGGGGGATCCCTCCGTGAACACCTTGAGCCTGAGATCCTTCTTCCCCAAGAGCATATCATGATCTAGCTGGACTTTAAAATCAGGCTCCGGAGCTGGGAGTGGTGGTGTATGCCTGTCATCCCAACATTCAGGAGGCTGAAGCAGGTGGGTTGTCACAAGTACGAAGCCAAACTGGGCTACACAGTGAGTTTAAAGCCAGCTTCAATTACAGAGTGAGAACTAGCTTCAAAAAAACAAACAGGGCTGGAGACTTAGCTCAGTGGTTCTGGTCCCTGCCTAGCAAGCGCAAGGTCCCTGGTTCAATCCCCAGTAACCACATACAATACCGGGCGTGGTGGCTCACACCCACCAGCAATCAGTACCACATATCACAAATACCGGGCATGGTGCCTCATGCCTGTAATCCCAGCACTTGGGAGGCAGAGAGAGGATTGCTGAATTCAAGGCTCGCCTGGGCTCCATAGTGAGCTTAGGGCCAGCCTGAACTACAAAGCGAGACCCTGTCTCAAAAACAAACAAAAGTAAATAAGTGAAGAAAACCTCCTTCCCTGCAGCCCATACTTGGAAGCTGGGGGGTTACTATGTACCTGGAACCTGAGACATCTTCCTGGTGGTGCTTCCTGAGTGAGCAGGTTCCCACCCTCTTCTGGGATACATGGGAAGGGGTCTGGGTTCCACTCCAAAGTCGCTGTGCCCCGGTTGCTCTGGCTCCACCAGCCCTGTAGGCAGGCCCTTTGCAGGTAGGAAGTAGTGTGTACCCAACTCTGGTTGGCTGAACAACCTCAGGCCAACTAGAGGTTGGCCTGGCAGGAGCGGGTCTTTCCCCTCCCATCTGTTCTGCCATTCTCACCCCTCACTCCATCTGGGATGTCTGGGCTGTCAATTATTTCCAATCACTTCTCTCTACACAAGAGTCCTGAACAGGTGGTATCAGCCAGCTCTCTGGTGGCTGGGACACAGCTTAAAACATAAGAAGTTCCTTTGGCTCATAGTTTCAGGGGACCCAGTCCATGATCGGTGGCTCCAGGGTTGGTGGAAGGATGTAGTGGAGGATGGTTGGTTAAGTGTGTGGCAGTCAGGAGCAAAGAAAGGAATTAGCATCAGAAACAAGGTTCAGGGACAATAGGCAGCACCCAAGGTCACATTCCATGCCCCATCAGGACACAACCATGAGTAGTGTACCTGAAATGGTCTTGCTATGTAGTCCAGGGTGCCCTTGAAGTCACTACATGTAGCCCAGGCTGGCCTTGAACTCATGGCAATCTGGGGAGTACAGGTGTGTGCCACCACATCTGGCTTCTGCTAGGTGTTTTGTTTTTTGGTTTTTTTTTTTGAGATAGGGTCTTGCTTTGTAGTTCAGGCTGGCCCTGAGCTCACTGTGTAGCCCAGGCAAACCTCGAACTCAGCAATCCTCCTGTCTCTGCCTCCCAAGTGTTGGGATTACAGGCGTGAGCCACCACACCCAGCACTGGGGTATGTGGTACTGATTGCTGGTGGGTGTGAGTCACCACGCCCAGCATTGTATGTGGTTTCTGGGATCGAACTCAGTACCTTGCACTTGTGAGGCAGGCGCCAGAACCACTGAGCTAAATCTCCGGCCCCTGCTATGTGTTTCTTAATCCAATAGAGTCGACATGCCAAGATAATGGTCACAAGAGTCCTCACACCTTCCTGTACTGGTTTCTCTCCCTAGCACTTAGCCCATCCTAAAATATCCTTCCTGACACTGCATCCCCCCAGGTTATATCCAGCCTCATTTGCCCTCTTGGGTTCTCTTTATTTTCCTTTTCTCCCCCTCCCCCCACCCCAGTACTGGGGATTGAACTCAAGGCCTTCACACTGTGCTCAAGCCCTTTTTTTTTTTTTGAGACAGTTCAGGCTGGCCCTGAGTTCTCTATGGTGCCCAGGCAAGCCTCAAAC
>PVIC010036331.1:0-18601 GCA_004025085.1 Thryonomys swinderianus
GAGCCAGGCGTCGTAGTATATACCTGTCATCCCCGCTACGCTGGAATTTGAGGCAGGAGGACTGAAAACTGGGCACTTTAGCTAGATCTTGTCTTTGAGAGTTGTGCTCTGTAGCCCCAGCTGGCCTTGAACTTTGTGGGATCCTGCCTCAGCCTCCCTGGCACTAGGGTTACAGGTGTGCGCCACCACACCAACTTTAGACCCTATTATTTTGTTTGTTTTAAAGCCAGGGATGTAGTTGCGAGCTTCCTAGGTTCAACATCCAGTGCTGGGGTGAAAAAAGCAGACACACTGGGCGTGTCCCTCACTGGCAGAGTGGAAGCACAGCGCCCATGAAGGACCAGCACTGCCCAACTCTGCCCCGGCAGAGCCTGTGGGAAGCGCCAATGTTCGCGTACTGCGGGAACAGTCCCTTGGAAGGGTCTGAGAGCTGGACAGAGGAAGGGGTGGACAGAGGGACCAGGTCACACAGACCAATGACCGTGACCCGTGTCCCACTCAGTGCTCAGGAATTTGGAACCTGATAAACCGGAAGCTTGGAGCGCCCGGCTTGGCGTCTGGGCCGAGTCACCGCGGTCTTGTGGCTGTCATGCCACGGAAGTTTCTTTTTCCTCTCTGCAAAAAGGGACTGGCTCCTGTCCCCCTGCGGTGTCTCCAGAGTTTCAGGAGGCCACAGTGCACCAACAATAGGAGGCAGTGCCATCTGCTAGAATAATGCCTCAGAGCTGGTGTCTGGGCCCCTGCTGGTATCCGTGCAAACCTGGGGCGCAAACGCGGGAAGCCATTCAGGGCGACGGCCTCGCTCTCTCCAGGGCAGGAACTTGGGAGAGCGGGATGCAGGCAGCCCGCGGCCACAGAGGGGCCCCGTGTGCACCCCACATTGCGCTCGGCCGGCGCAGAAGGGACAAAGGGAGGCGGCCTCGGGCTCGCGCGCGGGCTCCTGGGTGGGCGGAGGCGCCTCGCGCGCGCGGGGGTCGCCCGGAACCGCTGGCGCCGGGCCCAGGGCGACGGGGAAGGAAGGTGACTGCGGCGAGACTGCGCTGACGCCATCGCGCGCGGGCGGCACCAGGCCTCCTCTGGGCAGGCCGAGGCGGCAGCAGGCCGCCGCGGGACACGGTCGTGACGTCTTCCGCCCTGCGCCCTCTCGCCCTCGTTTCCCGGGAGTCGGTCCCGAAGGGCCGACGCCCGCCCGCCCGCAACGCGGAAGCCCAGCCCGAGTCACGCGGGACCACCGGCCCGGCCGGCCTTGACCACGGCCCGCGCGAACCCCAGAGCCGCCGCGCCGCCCGGCCTCGGATGGCTTTGTTATTGTTTGGGTTTGAATCGCGGCGCCCCTCCCCGCGCTTCCGCCCCGCGCGGCTCCCGCCTCCTCGCGCCGCGCCCCTCCCCCTCCGTTTTGGCGCCTTTTCCTTCCCGCCACGTCGCGGCGGCGTAGAGACCATTCTGACTGCGCGCGCGGGGTGGGCTTCGGGGCGGGGCTATGCAGATAGGACCGCCTCTGGTTGGCTGGCGGCGCGCCCCCGGGGGCGGGGCTTGGGCGCGGCCCCTGGGCGCTTGGGGCGGGGACCGAGAGGAGTGGCCGCGTCCAGCCAGCGCCCCACCCCCCGGCCTCCCCGCGCCGCGCGGCCGCCGGGCTCCCCACCTAGGCCTCCCGGAGAGGCCCCGCCCCGGTCCCGCCCGCTCGCGCGCCCTCCCCGCCGGCACGCCCCGCCCCTTTACTCCTGGCGGCTGGGCGAGCCGGGCGTCTGCAGCAGCAGCCGCGGCGGCGGAGGAGATCGGAGCGCAGTCGGCGGCGGGATCGGCACCAACCGCAGCAGCCGCGGCAACAACAACAGCAGCAGTAGACGCCGCCGCCGCGAGCTCCGCGTCCCGCCCCGGCAGACGCGCTCCCCGCCGCCTGGCCGTGCCCGCGCGCCCTCCCGCCGCCGGCGCCCCGGCCCTCGCTCCGCCTCGGCCTCCCGCGCCCGCCGCAGCCCCCGCCGCAACGCCACCCGTATCCCGCGCCACAGCCGCCCCGGGCCGCGTCCCCGCGCCGACGCCCTGGAGGTGGGGATGCTCCTGTCCAAGATCAACTCGCTAGCCCACCTGCGCGCAGCGCCCTGCGGCGACCTGCACGCCACCAAGCTGGCGCCCGGTGAGTGCGCACTCCCCGCCGCCGCCTGGCCCCAGGACCGGCGCGCGGGGACCGGCGCTGAGCGCCCTGCGTCTCTCCCCAGGCAAGGACAAGGAACCTCTGGAGTCGCAGTACCAGGTGGGCCCGCTCCTGGGCAGCGGCGGTTTTGGCTCGGTGTACTCCGGCGTCCGCGTCGCCGACAACTTGCCGGTGAGTCAGGGTGGCTGCGGGGAGGGCGCGCTGCGTCGGGCGTGCGGGGAACTCGCGAGCTGGGCCTGGTGTGCTGGAACTGAGGACCTTGTGCTTTCGGGGTTGCAGGTGGCCATCAAGCACGTGGAGAAGGATCGGATCTCCGATTGGGGCGAGCTGGTGAGCGCCCGGGCGCGCGCGCGACCCCCGGGATGGTGGGCGACGGGGTGGGTGGTCTCCGGGGTGCGCGCGCGCCTCGCCCTCTCCCGCGCCCGGCTTACCGGTCTGGCCCTCTCGTTGGTCCCCGCAGCCCAATGGCACCCGGGTGCCCATGGAAGTGGTCCTGCTGAAGAAGGTGAGCTCGGGCTTCTCCGGCGTCATCAGGCTCCTGGACTGGTTCGAGAGGCCCGACAGTTTCGTGCTGATCCTGGAGAGGCCCGAACCAGTGCAAGACCTCTTTGACTTCATCACGGAGAGGGGGGCGCTGCAGGAGGAGCTGGCGCGCAGCTTCTTCGGGCAGGTGCTGGAGGCCGTGCGGCACTGCCACAGCTGCGGGGTGTTGCACCGCGACATCAAAGACGAGAACATCCTCATCGACCTGAACCGTGGCGAACTCAAACTCATCGACTTCGGGTCGGGGGCGCTGCTCAAGGACACCGTCTACACCGACTTCGATGGTGAGCCAGCCGGGGTGTTGCCCAGGTGACCTGGCCTGGCCTTGCCTCGCGGCCTGGCCAGCTGCGGCCCTTTGTAAAGGTCATTGGGCGCCGCGGTAGGAGAAGCTCCCCGGCACGCCGGGTATTCAGGCCAGCTGAACCTGTAATGCTCCTGGCATGAGCGAATTTTTTCAGTGGAGTTCAGTGGGTTCTGAGCTTTCCCCATGAATTAAGAGCTTGTGGGCCACGGGCTGTAGCCCAGATTTCCAAAGTCTGACCCACTTTCCCGGCCAGGAACGCGATGCGGGTGGGAGGGGAAAGACTGACGTTCATGCGGGTTTTGCTCATTTCTCTTTTGATTTACAAGGGAGTTTTTAGTTTCCCTGTTCCTCCCCTTTGATCTAAGAGGAGGGTTCTGAAAAATTGTTTCACTAAATAAGATTTTCCTTTTTCGGTGTCGTGGGGAGCGAGGAAGTCAGGAATGGATTGTTGTGAAATAAGATCCGTTGCTGGTTTGAAAATTAGTTGGGTGTCGCCGGGGAAGCAGAAAACCTATCTTGCTTAGGGAGGGGCTCGGGCCGCCTCTTTCAGAACAGAAGGGCTGGAGGGCCCTAGATCAAAGTGATGAGGGTGGGTCATCCCGGAGTGGCTTACCCTAACAAACGACGGCCTTTCAAAACTTGTGACTCGGGTTTGTGGTTTGTGTTTATTTGCCCTTGGAAGACGCTGGGCTGGGCTGCATTTTTTGTATTTAACAGTTAATGGCTGGCGGGGCCCTCCCATGTTTTTTTTTCTCCAAGTCTTTGCTGCCCCCTGGTGATCACCACCGGGGTTACCCCGCCTTTTTTTTACTACCCAAAGTTTGTAAACAGGAGTCACGTGGTCTGAAACCCGCCCTCGCAGCTGCGTCTGTGTAGTCTGGGGAGGAAAGGGTGTGGGCAGCTGCCGGCGTTAGAGGATGAGGAAGAGGTGTCCTAGAGGGCACCCTGGTTTAGGACGTCGTGCTGGGTGCCATCCGCGGTGAGCGTCTCCCCCGGCCTCTGGACCTCCGTGAGGAGCACTGAAGGGTGGTCGGCGTCGTCAGTCGGGCGGCCTCGGGCTGCGTTTGTGTGCTGGACTGTTCTGTAAAGATGTTTAGTTTACGGCCGGGGCTGATGGGCCGGGCGGTGCCTTCCCACCCTCCTGTTGCCTAGCAGGCAGAAAGCAGGAGTTGGCTCTGCTCCTGAGAAGAGGGGGTGGGTGTTTGCTTTTTTTGAGGGAGCTTTGCCCCCGCAGCTATCCCGGGGCCGCTTTAGCCGCCTTCTCTCCTGTCTCTGGCGCAGGGACCCGGGTGTACAGCCCTCCGGAGTGGATCCGCCACCATCGCTACCACGGCAGGTCGGCAGCCGTGTGGTCCCTGGGGATCCTGCTCTACGACATGGTGTGCGGGGACATCCCCTTCGAGCACGACGAGGAGATCGTCCGGGGCCAGGTTTTCTTCCGGCAGCGGGTGTCCTCAGGTAACTCCCGGGCGGCCGATGCCCTGTGAATCCGTCTGCAGAGTGGTGTGGGTGCTGAGGTGGCCTCGCAGGTCACCCGCGTTTCAGTGTCCTAGGGAGGCCAGAGGGAAGCACGTGAAATAGTCCAGTTTTCCTCTTGGTCTGGGCTTCAGACCCCGTGTTCTTCCTGTGCGATGGGAGAGTGGGCTGCCCCTCAGGCTCAGGTGTACCCTTTCAGACCAGGTCTCACTGTGGAGGCCAGCCTGGCCTCCACCCCTCTGCAGTCCTCCTGCCTCAGCCTCCCAAATGCTGATTATAGGCTGGCACCTCCATGTGCCAACTGTGTGTTCCACGTTCTTAAAATTCTTGTTGGGGGGATCCAGGGATTTAGTTCATTGGTTCTGCACTTGGCCTGCAAGTGCAAGGTCCTGAGTTTGATCTCCACTACCATGAGGAAAAAAAAAAATACCAGTAGTCTGGGAGGCTGAGGCAGAGGGGTCATCTGGGGAGTTTAAAGTTAGCAAGAGAGGCGGGGGAGGGGGCCAGCTGGGGTTGTTGCTCATGAGAAGGCCCTGAGTTTGATCTGTACCACCTGAGGGCATAAAGCAACCAGCGAGTAAAACAGTCATAGGCTCTTTTGGGGCCTCCCTTCTCCACTACGGGCCACCGTCCTCCGGTAGCGATCGAGTTTGTAAGTCAGGGGCAAAGTGAGTCAGCTTGTCGCTCTCGGCGGTGTCTCTCGAGTCTGTGCCATCACCTCCCCGTCTCTGATGGGAGTCGTGGAAGGGCCCTCTACAGAGGGAGCCATCCTCCTTGTAGCTACGTAGAGGGAAGAGTCCGGGCGGTGCGGGCAGGTCCCCCAGAGGAGGTGCCCCGTCCGCGCGCGGGCTGCAGACCCCGTGAGCCTGACCGCGCCGCCCCGCCCGCCCGCAGAGTGCCAGCACCTCATCCGCTGGTGCCTGGCTCTGAGGCCGTCGGACCGGCCGTCCTTCGAGGAGATCCAGAACCACCCGTGGATGCAGGACGCCCTGCTGCCCCAGGAGCCTGCCGAGATCCACCTGCACAGCCTGTCGCCGGGGACCAGCGAATAGCGGCCTCGAGCGGGTCGTCCTCCCCGCCAGGCCCGCGAGGCGGAGCTCGGCCTCCGGCCTCTGGCCCTGCTTCCCAGTAACCCTGGCTGAGCGGCCAGGCGGGACAGTGCTTGACAAAGAACAACAGCTCAACTCATTCCAGACCCCGGGGCCTTGGGGCCTCCCGGCAGGGACAGCAACCCCATACTCCTCACGGTGCCGGCGGGCTTCTCACATCCGGGGTGGGGTGGGGCGGGGGCGTCGGGCTGGGGGGGGACGAACGTCACTGAAGCCCCTGTCCCCTCTTCCGACTCTGAGTGCCTTCTGCGGGGACTCCGGCTGTGCTGGGAGAAATACTTGAACTTGCCTCTTTTACCTGCTGCTTCCCCAAAAATCTGCCTGGGTTGGGTCCCGGTTCCCGCCCCTCCATGGAAAGGTGCCAAGGGAGAGGCCGCGGGCCAGCCGCTGAGCCACGCTCCTGCCTCCTTCAGTAAAACTCCAGTGAACTTGTCTTCCTCTTTGGTTTTTACTTAACCTGTTTCCAAGCCAGGACCTCGCAGACACACACACACACACACACACACACACACAATGCACGAGCAATGCAAGCAGAAGCTGTAAATGTGTGTACAGTCAGCATGGTAGTATACAAGAGGATTGTAGTTTTTTTTTTTTTTTTAATCTTTTAAGTTATTTTACCTGTTCTTTTTTTTCCCTGTTTTGGAAAGATGCTCATTCTAACCTGGAGGTCGATGTTAAGTATTTATTTATTTATTTATTTGGTTCCTTCCTGCTCCCAGCTTCCACAACTGCTGTCCTAGGTTTTTGGGGGAGGGGGTGTTTCTTCTCTCTCCCCTGACTTGGGGACCTTGGGGGCTGCAATGCTGGCTGTGCTAGGGTGACGGGACCCAGGCGGGAGGGACAGCCCTGTGGTTCTCTGGCTCCCAGGGCTGGGGTGTCGCTGACTTGTATGCGGGGTGAGGTGGGGACGGCGCCTTTCTCTCAGGTCCTCCTGGGGGCGGGGCTTCGAGCGGCATGTGGCCTGCGGGTTTTATCTGAGTGAATACTGTACAGGGGAATAAAAGAGATCTTATTTTTTTTTTTATACTTGGTGTTTTTTGAATAAAAACCTTTTGTCTTAACTTGTGGTTCCTAGTTGTGGGGTGGGGGACTCCCCAAGTTGGGCCCAAGGGAGGGGCCTGAGTGGGTGCTGTCGGGAGGTACAGGGGTGTCCTTTCCCAGATAACGTGCAGCCCAAGGTCTTGGGCACAAGATGTGGGCAGAAGGGGTCCTGTGTCTCCCACAGTTCACGTGGCTGTAGTAGTGGGTGGCTACTCAAGTGACAAGGACATTTAGTGTCACACAGGTCACACACTGCAGTCCCAGTTAGTAGTGCATGTGTGTTATCTGAGTACTCAGGAGACTGAGGCAGGAGGATCACTTGAGTTCAAGGTCAGCCTTGGCTATATAGTTAAGTTCAAGGGTAGCTTGAACTACAGAGTGAGACCCTGTTTCAAAACAAAATAAAATCTTGTTTTAAGAGTAAGACCCATTCTCCCACCCAGTCCTCCAAGATAAACCTTCCAGCATGACTGGAGAACACCTTGCTACTCAGTCCCAGAGCCAGTCCCAGCAGTGGTTCACAGGCCTGGGTTCTGGCCTCTGCCCAGAGGGAGGAGCCCGCCCTGCAGCTTCTTCCTCTTGCTCCAGGCCATTGCAGGGCTGTGGGAGTTACCTGTAAACCCCAACATGTCCCAAGTGCTGAGAGCACCCCGAGTTGTACCGCTGCAAACTCTTAAGTACCAGTAAGTGAGCCGGATGGTGCACGTCTGTAGTCCCAGCACTCAGGAGGCTGAGGCAGGAGGATTGCCGCCATTATGAGGATAGTGTGACCCAATAGTGAATTCAAGACGATCCTGAACTACTTAGACCCTGTCTCAAAACAAACAGGGTGGGAGATTTAGCTCAGTGGTTCCGGTGCCTGCCTCAAAAGCACAAGGTCCTGAGTTCGATCCTGGTGGTCATATACAATGCTGGGCGTGGAGACTCATGCCCATCAGCAATCAATACCACATACCACAGTGCCGGATGTGGTGGCTCATGCCTGTCATCCCAGCACTAGGGAGGCAGAGGCAGGAGGATTGCTGTGTTCGAGGCTTGCCTGGGCTACATAGCTCAGGGCCAGCCTGAACTACAAAGGAGACCCTGTCTCAAAAAACAAACAAACAAAGCCAGTAAATTTTATTGTTCTGTACCATCCACGGCCTTCATCTTCCCTGGTCCTGGCATGCCAAGCCCTCTGGCCCACATCCCATGCGCCCTTCAGGCTGGGGCCTGTACCACAGCCTCATCCTTCCTGTCTTCTCTGCCATTGGCCTAGGTCCAAAGCCAGACCCGTCCCCGGGGGCCGGAGAGAGGAAGGAAGGATTTCTTGATTCTGGGGTACCTTCCCGAGGTTCCCCTTTCTCTTCTCCCCAGCCCCTACCAGCCCCATGGGGTCCGCACCCGCCTAACTGCCCTTTGCTTCAAGTTCCACTAGAACTATTAAAAGTTGCTCCAAACTTCTAGTGAGATAGGAAGAAGCCTCACCGTCTCTCTTTCAAGTGAGTTTGCTTTCCCCACTCTGGTTTTCTGAGACAGGGTGTTGCTGTGTAGCTCGGGCTGGCCTCAAGCTCGCGATGATCCTCCTGCCTCAGCCTCCCCAGGGCAGGGCTGACAGGTGTCAGTTTGGGCATCTGCTCTGGATTTAGGTGGGGGCAGTTTCCACCCTGAAGACTAAACTCACCCCCCTGGGTATGGCTGCAGGAGGCCGAAGCCACAGGCCTGGGACGCCCCCTACGTTACAGCAGACAAGGCTCTTCCTCGGTGTGCAGTGAATTAGGAGGAAGCCCGGGCGAGCATGGGGCCTGGGCTCGAGGGCGCCCACTCACAGGGCTTCTGCCCGGGCAGAGGGGTCTCCGATTTCTTTGGCCACTCTTCCTTTCCGCACTGCTCACCACGCCGCGGTCCCGGTTTTCCTGGAGGAGCGCAGGGCCCTGCCAAACCGAGGCGGTGGACCCTGAAGCCCTCCGCCTGCACACGCGGGGCCTCCTCCCGGGCCTGGAGCGGGGTGGGAGGAGCCCGCTGGCCTAGTGGGGGCTGGGGGCATTTCTTGTAAATACCGCTCAGCTCTTTCAACTGCTTGCCGCTTCTTGGAAGCCCTCACCACAGACAGCTATTGAGGGCGGTGCTGAGTGAGATAGGGCCCCGGGCCCCGTGCACTTCCGCCCCGATTGCCAAGAACGGGGTTGCACTGACCCCCGCACCCCGTGGGAGGAAGTGCGAAAATAAGCAGAACTCGGCTGAGCCCAGAGCACTTTATTTTTATTCATCGTGACAGGATATCCGATGTACAGAATTGGATTCTTCATGACCTTTGGTTCAGGATAATTTCACATCGCAGGTCTGTGCAACTCTCAAGAATGCTACTTGGGAGGCTGAGGCAGGAGGATTGCAATTTGGAGACCCGCCTGGGCAATTTAGTGACTTAGGGAGACTCTTTGTCAAAATGAAATATAAAAAAGAGCTGAATAATATAGCTCAGTGTGAAGGCTCTGGGTTCAAACCCCAGGGCCACAAAAACAAAACAAGCCAGGGATAGTGAGTGATACCTGGCTATAATCCCAGCTTTTAGGAAGCTGAGGCAGGAGGGTCCTTGAGAGTTCAAGGTCACTCCAAACTACATAGTGAAACTATATCAAAAAACAAAACATAACAAAAAAAGGGAAACAAAGCTTATGTATTTAGGGGGAGGGGGATTGTGGGGTGGGTAGGGGAATAGGAAAAAAATGAAAACAAAGCAAAATAAAACAAAGATAAGCCTGCCTTGGTGGCTAAATAAGCAGGAGAGTATTCATGAATTTGAGGCCACCCTGGGCTACATAGTGAGTTCAAGGCCAGCCTATACTACAAAGCTACAAAGCAAGACTTTGCAAAAAAACCCCTCAGTTTTAGCTGGGCACGGTGGCTCATACAGAGGCCATAGGAGTTTGGAGAGTTCACAGCTTGCCTGGGCTACATAATGAGTTCAGTCAGAGCCACCCTGAACTAAAAGAGAGACCCTGTCTCAGAAAACTTAAAAAAAAAAAATCAACTTTAGCAATACAATGCATCTATCTATATGATCTGAGCTAGCCTCCAGTGAGAACCTATCATCCTGCTTTTTATCTTTGGCATCTTGTTTTTATATATTTACAGGTTTTATTTTGTCTTGTTTTGAGACAGGGTCTGCCTTTGTAGTTCAGGCTGGCCCTGAGCTCACTATGTAGCCCAGGCAAGCCTCGAACTCACAGCAATCCTACTGCCTCTGCCTCCCCAGTGCTAGGATTTCAGGCGTGAGCCACCACGCCCGGTATTATGGTATGTGGTACTGATTGCTGGTGGGCATGAGTCACCATGCCCAGTATTGTTGTATGTGGTTACCAGGGATCCAACCAGGGATCTTGCACTTGCGAGGCAGGTGCTAGAACCACCGAGCTAAATCTCCAGCCCTTCTTGTTTTGTTTTTGAGACAGGATTTCACTATGTAGCCTAGGCTGGCCTTGAACTCTTAGTGATCCTCCTGCCTCAGCCTCCTGAATGTTGAGATCACAAGTGTGTGCCACCATGCTGGGCAAATTTTTTTACTTTTTTAGTATATGTGCTGCCGAAGTGAGCACAAATTTTTTTACTTTTAAAAATAGTTTTCTGGTCTGGCTGCTTTTGCTTCCTGAGGGTCTCAGATACAGATTGAACCCTTCAAGAGCTCTGGAAGGAACATGAGAACATCCTTTCCTGTGTGGGTTGAGAAATCCTGTGACACTATCTAAGGACACTGAGATCTTCCTGAAAGTGTAGCCTGGGGCCGGGGACTTAGCTCAGTGCTACAGTACCTATCTTGCAAGCGTAAGGGCCTAAATTTGATCCCCAGTACTGTTAAAAATAAAGAAAATTGTAGCCTAAAAATTATACAGGAGAGACTTTGTATTTCAAACTGGCCCTGAGCTCACTATGTAGCCCAGACTAACCTTGAACTCAAAACAATGCTCCTGCCTATGCCTCCTAAGTGCTGAGATTACAGGCGTGAGCCAGCACGCCTGGCACTGTGGTGTGTGGTGCTGATTGCTGGGATCTGGCATTATGGTACGTGACACCAGCAATCAAACTCTGGACCTTGTGCTTGCAAGGCAGATGCTGGAACCACTGAGCTAAATCCCAGCTAAATCCCTAGCCCAGAGATCCTGGGTCTTAAACAAGGCCTTTGCACGGAGCTACATGCCCAGCACTTTCCTAAATTTTTTCACTTTTGGCTGAGCATGGTGGCACAGGTTTGTTCTCCCAGCACTGGGGAGGCTGAGGCAGGAGAATCACATGAGTTTGAGGGCAACCTGAGCTCCACAGTGAGTTTAAACCCAGCCAGCTGACTACAAAGTGAAACTCTTATCTCCAAGAAAAAGCAGGGCTTTGGTAGAGATGGATTATCATCTATATCAATATCCATTATCTTCCTCTTCCCTACTATTAGCATCTCTGATTTGTATCATGTGTCCTTTCCTTTTTTTTTTTTTTTTTTTTTGAGAGACAGGGTCTGGCTTTGTAGTTCAGGCTGGCCCTGAGCTCACTGTGGAGCCTAGGCAAGCCTCAAAACTCAACAATCCTCCTGCCTCTGCCTCCCGAGTGCTGGGATGACAGGCGTGAGCCACCGCGCCTGGCACTGTGGTATGTGGTATTGATGGCTGGCGGGTGTGAGTCTCCACGCCCAGCATTCTATGTGGTTACTGGGGGATCGAACTCAGGACCTTGCGCTTGTAAGGCAGGCGCAGGAACCACTGAGCCAAATCTCTGGTCCTCATGTGTCCTTTCTTAAAAGAATAAAGAGATGATTTCCCAGACTCTCTTGCCCTATCTGAGGAGATATGAAAAATCCAGGCCAACGAAGAGAGAGCCAGGCAGGGGCAGATCAGCCCTCACCTGCCCCTGAGGGAAGAGTGGATGGTCTGGGGCTGCTGGGCCCTGTGAGACCACCATCTTCATCCAACCCTCCACCTGTCATCTTCATCTTCTTTCTTTGTAAGAAGCCCTTGTTTCCTTCTCTTTCTTTGAACCCACGGCCTTCTCATTGAGCTGTATCACTACCCCTTTTCACTTTTTCTATCTCTATCTATTTTATGTTTTTGAGACAGGGTCTTACTATGTAGTCCAGGCCAGCCTTGAACTCTGGAGATCCTCCTGCCTCAGCCTCCTGAGTGCCGGGATCACAGAAATTAGCCACCATGCCAGCTACACTGTTTTTAATATTTCATCAGTAGGGCCAGGGATTTAGCTCAGTGGCCCCACACACCTTCCTCACAAGTAGGTTTTGAATTCGATCTTCAGTACCGGAAACAAGAAATTTCATCAGAAAACTATTTTTTCCCTTCAGTGATTCTTTAAAAACACGCAGTATCTAAGTTTGTCTTCTTCATGTCGCAGTAGCAGCACCTGCCCCCTCCACCCCCTTATGACAAATCATTCCAATTTTATACTGTAGTTATGTAGAAAGAGCCTGGGTGTCAAGCCAAGTATCACTTATTTATATCAATTCATGGGGAAAAGTAGGCGGTAATTGAGTAATCTAACGTGAAAGGGAATTTAAAATGTACACGTGGGTCTGGAATGTGTTTCCCGACCCACACCTGCGAAGCCTACTATACAGAGATGACTCACAAGCCCATCTTTGGGTGCACTTGGGGGCCCTTGTCAGGTTGGGGACCTCCCCATCAGCCCTGAAGTTCCCTGGGCCCTTTATGTCTCTTTCCCCATTCACCCTGCACCCCAGGATATCCCTTACCTCCTTTCTCTGACAGAGGCCTTGCAGTGTATGATCGATTTTCTGTTTTAGAGATGAGAAAACCAAGACTCATAAACTAAATAGTTCATCAAGCTGGCGTGGTGGTGCACACCTGTCATCCCAGCACTCAGGAGGCTGAGGCAGGAGGATCACCAAGAGGTCTAGTCTGGCCTAGGGTACATAACAGGACTCTCTCAGATAAAACCCAAATGAATGAATGAATGAAAAAAAAACAGTATCATGGTCTCAGTCACTTTTTACCTTGGTGGGACAAACTGCCTGAGATATCTTTTGTTTTTGTTTTTGTTTTGTTTGTTTTTTTGAGACAGGGTCTCGCTATAGTGATATGCGGTGTTGTTGGTGGTGGTCATGTCTCCACACCCAGCCTTATTATGTGGTTACCAAGGGATCGAACTCAGGACCTTGCGCTTGCGAGGCAGGCGCCGGAACCACTGAGCTAACCCTCCAGCCCAAATTGACTGAGATATTTTAAACGACAGGCTTCTTTGGGCTGGCAGTTTGGAGAGGTTTGAATGTGTGGTTGGCCCGCTCCGAAGCAGGAAGGCAGGAAGGTCGGGCACAGAGGTCCCGTAGAAGAGAAGCCGCTCAGGGCATGGTAAGCAGGAAGGAGGGCGGGAGGGGTGGGGCTTCAAGGTGATGGACACTTTTGGGCCACGCCCTGCTGCCCACCTCTTCCGGCCTGCCCCCTCCCTAAGACTGGGTCTCACAGTCTCCTCCCAGACGCCCTGCCGCAAGCACTGGAGGCTTTGGGGACGTTTGAGGTCTGAACTGAAACAGCCACACAGCCAAAGCAGTGTTTCCCACCGCACTTATGCGTCTCAAGGCTTAGGGTCTCTCCTGACGGCCCCCCATCCCACCCCACCCCCACCCCGCTGCTGGCCTTGGCTTTACAGAGCCTTGAAGAATGAGTCAGTTAAGGTCAGGTGCGAGGTGAGCGAAGTGCAGATCCCCTAGAGAACGGCGGCGATAATAATGGTGATCTGTAACGGAGCGCTAGCGCCACGCCGTGCAGACATAATAAGAGTCTGGGGCCTAATGCTGGCTGTAGGTGTCACGCTGGGATTTGAAGTAGGATCTTCGTGCTCGCTTCGGCAGCACATATACTAAAATTGAAGTAGGATCTTCCACAGCCTTAGGCTTTTTTTTGGACAGGGTTTCACTATATAATTCAGACTGGCCTCGAACTCACTAGGTAGCCCAGGCTGACCTTGAACTCACAGCAACCCTCCTGCCTCAACCTCCTGAGTGCTGGGATTACAGATGTGCATCACCGCCGCCCAATTGACCTTGGGCTTTTTTGTTTGTTTTTGAGACAGGGTCTCATTGTATATCCCAGGCAGGCTTCAGACTTGCGGTGATCCTCCTGCCTCAGCCTCCCAGTGCTGGGATGACAACCATGTGCCACCACACCTGGAGGCTCTCAGCATTTTCTTAAGAGAAAAATCAGTTGGATTAGGAAGAGCTGGCTGAGAAGGATTGCTGTCAGTTCAAGGCTAGCCTGGGCTGCAGAGTGACTGCATAGTCAGGGCCATTCTGAACTACAAAGCAAGACTCTGTCTCTAAATCCATAAATAAAATGGAAAAAAATTAAAAAATGAAAAGGGCTGCTGATATAGCTCCGTGGGAAGGCCCTGAGTGCAATCTCCAGTACCACAGGGAGAAAAAAGAAAAGAAAAGAAAAGAAAAGCTAAACAAAAACTTTAGATTCCTCCAAAGCCCAGAACAGCAACATGAGGAGGGCAAGTTGAGAAAGAGAGAACCCGCAGCTCCCTGGCCTGGGGAGCCATAGTTAAAGGTGTGTGTGTCACTGGTCTTCAGACACATCTTGCCCTGTAGAGCCCGAGAAGGTGGCTCCAGAGCGCCTGGGGAGGAGGCGGAGTCCTCCCTGCCCTGTCGGCTGTGCGCCCACCGTGGCAGAGAGCGAGAAGGCGTCTTCCGGCGAGAGCCTGGCCCGGTGGAAGCTCTTCCCGTGGAAGCCGACCGCCCGGGAGTTCCCGGGGCACACTGCCCGGAGCTGGGTTTGCTCTTGCTCTGCTCCCTGGCGTTTTATGGGCTCCTGGCTGCACTCTTCTCATTCACGACGTGGGCCGAGCTTCGGGCTCCGAAGGACGAGGCTCCAAAACATCGTGGCCAGCTGTCTTGTACTTCTTAAGGGACTTAGGTATCTACAGTAATTTTGTTTTGTTTGGAGACAGGGTCTCGCTTTGTAGTTCAGGCCGGCCCTGAGCTCCCTATGTAGCCCAGGCGAGCCTGGAACTCAGCAGTCCTCCCGCCTCTGCCCAGCCAGGCTCCCCAATTCCCCCAGGTGAGGAGCCGGCCCTGCACCCTAGCACTCCCCCTGGCACCTGCCAGCTGAGTCCCTGGGCTGTGAACCCCTGGAAAGGAGGCTGATGCAGGACAGTTCCCAGGGCCTCACTAGCTCAGGATCCAGGAGTGAGTAATAGTAAACTGCGAAGGCTGCGCCTTCCCTGTGGCTGGACCTCCCTGAAACTGTTCTAGAGCCTCCTGCGGGGGCCGCAGAGTGAGGGAGTGAGGAGCTGAATCAGTACAAACCAGTCCATGTCCTAGGCCACAGACCAGGCCACGCTGTATCACCCAGGGTCTGCCTGCCTAGTCCACAAATCATCTATTTTTATTTATTTATATTTTTAATTTTTGAGACAGGGTCTTGCTCTGCAGCCCAGGCTGTCCCTGACCTCAAAGCAACCGTCCTGCCTCAGCCTTCTAGGTACGAGAATCACAGGTGTGCACTACCACGGGAGCACAGCGCTGTGCGCACGCGCGTCTTAACCTGCCCACATCCTGGAACCCCACTACTCCCTGACCCTCTTTCTCGCCCGGCGTCCAGCGCCCCCATCTCACCCAGCCACCCCAAAGGGGGATCTGACCCCGGAAGTCGGCCCATGTTTTCTGTTCTGTGTTTCTGTACTAACAAGTCACAACCGAAAGAGATCTGCCTACGTGAGACCAGGGCAGAAACGCCACCAGCTCCACCTCACCCCGCCCAGCACCCTCAAATTCTGACTCAGTCACCCTTAGCAGGGCGGTGGTGGAGGCGGCGGCCCCAGCAGGGTGAAAGCGAACGCTTATCGCCGACTTCCCCCTTGTGGTCTCGGAGGGAACTGCACTCAGTCCAAATGCGGGGGGCTTTGCAAAGTCCTGAGCCATTTACCATCGCTGCCCCTGCTTTGCTGTGGTGGAGCCAAAACAGCCTCCTCTAATGCAACATTTTGTGAGGGAGAAGGAAGTACCTTGTGGCTGGCTTGCTAGGCGAGCACTTTTACCTCTAAACCACACCCTAGCTCCCCCCCCCTTTAAACTTTTTTGTTTTTGGAGACAGGCTCTTGCTGTTGTAGTTCAGGCTGGTCTCAAACTCACTCTGGAGCGCAGGCTGGCCTTGAACTCACAGTGATCCTCCTGCCTCAGCCTCCCAAGGGCTGGGATGACAGGCGTGAGTCACCATGCCCGGCCCTTGGAACTTTCTCAAGTGAGGATTCTTCTTACTGCGTTATTAGGAACCATCAGGGAGGGGAAACGGAAGCAGTGCAATCCAAGCCTTTCCTTTGGCTCAAGGCGGAAGTACTCACTCAGGGAAGCTTATGCTCCTCCACAGGCAGCTCTGAGCCAGGGATAGGTGGCCACTGAAATCGAAATGAATCAAAATGGAACCAAGTTGATGTAATTTGGCTGCGGGGTATAATAGCTACGGGCCAAGTGCTCAAAAGCCAGCCACATGTGGCTATGGACAGCATGGAGGGGCACACATTGATTTCTTAGTCCCCCCCACCCCCGGCAGGGTCTCGCCATGTAGTTCAGGCTAACCTCGAACTCTCTGGCCTCGAATTTGCACAGACCCTCCTGCCTCAGCCTCCCTCATGCTGGGATCGCCTGGGTTCACCTAGCGATTTCTGCGGGCAGCCCCGCTCCCAAAGGACTCAGCAGAGCAGGCACCAGTGGGAGGAAAGTGAGGCAGCCGGGGGGGGGGGGGGCATGCAGAGGAAGGGGCCGCGGGGGTGAGACACCCACGAGATGGTTACGTGAGCAGGAGGCCGGCGTCATTACTGCTGTCGACCCCTGCGCCCCCGGCCGCGGGGCCCCTCCTGGAGACCTCCGGCTCCGGAGCCCGGGCGGAGCCAGCGGCCGGGGCCTTCCTAGCTGAGCCTACGGGAGAAGAGCCCCCCGCCCACGAGTGCACGGTGCCGGTGGAGGAGCGGCGGCGCCCGCCGCCCGTGCTCACGCCCTGGGAGGACCTGCAGAGCTCGCAGGCGTGCCGCAGGACGCAGGGCAGGCCGGCGAAGTGCAGCGCCATGCGCGACGCCTGCAGGGTGAGGTAGAGGCGCGGCAGCGTGCGGAACTGCTTGCGGACCAGGCCGCTGGGCGGCAGCAGCAGCGAGAGGGTGCCCAGCTCGTAGAGCACAATCCACAGCGCGTAGAGCAGCGGCCCCTGGTAGCTGTGGCGGCGCACGCTGTAGAGCAGGCCGCAGCTGACGGCCACGGTGACGAGGGACAGGACGCAGGACGCAGTCTTCCCGTAGGCCACGACCCAGGACACCAGCTTGGACTTCGTGTCCAGGTAGAGGCTGAACTTGGGTTTCAAGCCGATGTACGTCACCTGGTGGAAGTCGAAGATGAAGAACTGGATGGTGTTCAGCACGGAGAAGACCCCGACCATCAAGGTGACCGTCCGCGCGTCCACGGGCATCTGTCCTGCGGAGAGCTCCTGCGCAGATGGACCGGACACGTGTGAGGAGAAGGCGGAACCGGCCGCAGCTCGGGGCCACGGGCAGTGTGGCGACGGGCCGGGCCGGAAGTCGAGGGGCGGCGGCCTGGGCCCCGCTCCGGCCTGACTCGCTCCAGGTGACCACATCGCAACACGGAGCCCCGAAGGGCGTGGGTCCCCCCCAGGTCGGCTGTCAGCCCGCGGCTCCCCTGAACAGCTGCAGGTTTCAAGCACGGGCTCCCCTCTGGGGAACTGGTGTCTTGAAAAAAGAAAACTGGGCCTGGGGCCTTAGCTCAGTGGTTCTAGCTCTTGCCTCAGAAATGGAAGAATACGAGTTCAATTTCTGGTACCAAAAAAAAAAAAAAGAAAATTACTGGCTGGGTGTGCTAGCACACACTTGTAATCCCCAGCACTTGGGAAGCTGAGGCAGGAGGAGCACCATGAGTTCGATCCCTGGTACCGAAAAAAACACAAAACAACAAATGAGAATTGACTATGTCATATATTGGTACAAATTCCCCAATGTTATGTGCGAGTGTGAGATGTATGCAAATTGTACCAATAAAGAATGCAATTAGAAAAAAAAACACAAAACACACTACCCCACTCACTGGTCATTACCCAGGCCAGGTAATGTTTTTGTAATATTGGATTTATGCATAGCTGATCACAATGCCTGCAAAGAAAGTCAGTTTTACTTCCTTTTTTGTCTGTTTAGTTTTTGTTTAATTTCACTCCTTAGAACCTCCAGTAAAATGTTGTTCCTGATTTTGCAGGGAAAGCACCACTTTCGCCATACCACTAAATACATTTTGAGACAGGATCTCACTATATAGTACAGGCTGGTCTTGGACTCTGTATGGAGCCCAGGGTAGCCTCAACTGACAGCAATCATCCTGCCTCTGCCTCCTGAGTGCTGGGATTACAGGTGTGAGCCGCCACGCCCGGCACTGTGGTATGTGGTACTCTGGACCTTGCACTTGCCAGGCAGATGCCCAGACCGCTGAGCTAAATTCCCAGCCCATGGATTTATGTTTTCTATAATAAAATTAAAAGAACGGCGAAAATGTTGCTCAGGGTACAAGACAGAAACCAAAAAAAAAAAAAAAAAAAAGCCGAGCCTGGCTGGAAGAGACTTTTCTGGGGGTGTGGCCTAAGGAGGGTCTGGCTGCTGTCCAAGCTCCTCCCTTCCGCTTTGCTTCCCGCCCCGTTAAACCTCTTTTAAATTGTGTCAGGTCGTTTTGACCCAGTGACGGGTCAGAAAGTAACCAAAAATACAACCCATAACGTCAAGACTTTGGATTTCACTGAAATCAAAATCATCTGCTCTGCCAGGCTTTAGGTCAATGGGACAAGGTCTGCCTGAAAGCACAAGGTCCTGAGTTCAATTTCCAGTATCCAACCAAGCCCCCCCCCCCCCCCCCCCCCCCCGCCACACACAAAAAGAAAACAAAAACGCAAAAAACCCTCGCCTCTTCATAGGAGCCTGGTAAGAAAATGAAATACA
>PVIC010036332.1:0-18621 GCA_004025085.1 Thryonomys swinderianus
AGAAAGAAAGAAAGAAAGAAAGAAAGAAAGAAAGAAAGAAAGAAAGAAAGAAAGAAAGAAAGAAAGAAAGAAAGAAAGAAAGAGGGAAATTATTCTCTAATGCAAACTCAAGGAAATTTAGATCTATTTTTTCCTTTTATGAATTTTATATTTTTAGACTTAGTATCTATGCCTTTCACCCATTTTAGTTAATTTTTTGTACACAGTGTGAGGTAGGGATCCAACATCGTTTTCCTGCATATGGATACCCATTTGCACCCACACCATTTGCTAAAAAGAACATTCTTTTGAACATTTCCCAACTGCCATTTGAGCATCCTTGACAAAACAGCTGACCACACATATGAGTGTATTATATGATTATACATCTTCCTTCATGCCAGAGTCACTGTGTGGATTTTTATGGCTTTGTAGTAAGTTCTGAAATGAGAGAGTTATTTTTCCAGCTTCCCCCTTTTTAAGATTTTCTTGACTATTCTGCATCTCTGGAATATCTGTAGGAATTTTAGGATAAGCTTATCAACTTCTAGCCACAAAAGAAACCTAAATACCTGAACTTCTGACAAATTATACTCATCATGGAAGCTGTAAATGTATATAACAAATACTTTTTTTATTTTTATCCCCTACCCCTCCCTCCTCACCTCCTTCTCCTCCTGGTTCTTTTCCCACTTGCAAAAGCTTTATTATCACCATTTTTTCCTTTCAGTTCTGTTTGTTTTATCCTTTTTTCCTCCCTTCTCTTCCCCTCCTTCCATCTCTTATTCACCCATCCATTTGAAAAAGATCTGCCTACTTCCTAGTCATGTAATATGTATTATATAGTATATATGTGTTATGTATACAACATACTACACTATTATATATGTTACGCATACAATATATTACATATTCTATACATGAACAGTTTCTAATACCGAGGAACCATGTAACTTTTAAGCTTTTGACTTACTTAAGTGTCTCATTTCACTTAATTCTCTGGTCCCCTATTGTACCCATTTACCTAGGAGTGCCCTAGGTGTATCTTTGTTTTATGATAGAGGTGAAATTTTAACTCAGATCCAGGTAATTCTAAGTCCATATTTCCCCATTAATGCTGATTAAGAGTATTTAACTGGTGCCACGTGCCCATGAGTTAATTTAGTAACTACTTATCGATGAAGCTACACACTTACCTCCTCCAATGACTTTTAAAAGTCATTTATATAGTTCTCATTTTACTTACTGATGTCAAACTCTGATTATCCTTTTTTTCCAGCTGTACCCTGATTAAGTTTTCCTTTTTGATAATTTGTCTATGCTTAGTACTTAAAGCCTTTCTTCTTTAGATTCAGAGCATTATGGGAGAGACTGCCCCTGTATTTTTTAGTATTTTGCTTCTATTAATATATCCCAGCATCATGTATCATTTCATAATAGCACAGTTCTTTAGTACCTCTCATCTTGCTCAAAAAAAAAAAAAAAAGCTTTAGACATTTGCAAACCGAAGCTTTATACCAATCGATGTAACACTGTGGTGTGTGGGGGGGGGGGAGTAAACACCACACAATTTTACCGGACATATTTTCCTCTCCTTTTTCTTATTAGCAGTGGGAAGTCTTTTCTAATAACAAAAAACATTAAAGAGAATAAAGACCAGAGAGGAGGGGCAGAAGCCTGAGATGGTGTATTTTTAGTCATTTTGATTAAATTATGGAGATGTGAAGTTGATAATTTATTGAAGACAACAGAGAAGTCTATGTAAATGTTTGCAGATGAATAATTAATGTGACTTTCAGACATAACTAGGCCTTTAATTAAAGCCTCGTAAAACAAAGGAAGAACCAAAGAGCACAATTATTTTTGCAGCTAATTGTAACTTTCCTATGCTAAGAACTTTTCGGAATCCAAGCTTAATTTGCATTTTTAAAGAAAGATAGACCACACCTAGGGTGACAGTGCCTTTTTATTCCAACTACTTCCTTGCAAATCAAAAAACTTTACAGCATACTAATGAATTTTCTCCAACTAAAATATTACTCAAGAAGTTTGGGAATTTGTTGTTTTTTAAAAATATTCTAACATTCATGTTAGCAATATATTTGGGCTTCTCAACAACTCAGGAGGTACAACAAATACTGAATGTCTCATCCCACTTGCTCTATGTACATTCTTCATCTCTTTCATCTTAGTCTGTATTACCTCTTTTTTTTAAATTGAATTCTTTATTGGTACATTTTATATACAGCTCACAGTCACACTCAACACTGGGGAATTTGTACCAGTATACAACATGAATTAATTCTCATTTTTACCCATGTCTCCCCACCCCCTATATACATGTGCTTTCTTTTTCTTTTCAAATCATATTTATTCTTTCCCCTCATTACTTTCCCCTACCACATTCCCTTTGAATATTTCCTATTACCTCTTTTTTCAGTTTATAATTTCAGTTTTCATGTTTCTTTTTTGCTCATCTTTATTCTCCCTTTCCAGTCTCTATCTTGCCTACACATTAATTTGGAACCCAAAACCCGTTTGTTTATCTATAACTCCAAGAAGTTTACTAGGTACTTTCATAAGGCTTTGGTAGTCATAAATTAGTTTTTTTCCCTTCGGTGGATATTGCTTTTAGGGATTTGATGTCATCTGAGAGAAGGACAAGTTTCTACTTCCAGGAAACAAACTTATCAGACTGCAAGCTCCTTCTGTGTAGGGTCTGTAGTTTGTTCAATTCCATGCCTCTTGTAACTAACTCAGTGTTTGGCGCAAATAATAGTCCCAAAATAAGACTTAACCTGAACTGAATATATGAATAATTTACCATGAGAAATACAACCTCCGAGGCTGTTTATTCATCGTAGCTAATCAACATGATCACTTCTAAGAGAGAGATCAAATTAAGATCAAAAGATAACCTAGACACAATCAGGAAAATGACCCAAAGAGATTTTAAGGGACATTTTCCTAAAGCTGGGGCACCCTGGTGAGTCACTTCATGAAAAACAGCATGTGGTAAGAATATACCAGCCAACTTAAGGATGTGAATAGTTAATAAAGAATTAGTATGGCTCCCAAATCCCCACATCAAGCAGTGAAAGAACTAGATAGCAAAGACAAAGTCACAGGAGCAACAACAACTTAAAAATGGTACAACAAAGTCCTTCTACAAACCACCAAATGCAAATGGGTAACCAAGGCTCCTCTGGGACTGACATTTGATTAGTAGGAAAAAGGACTTAAGCATCTTAGGCGGATTCTGCAGGGGGGTCTCGTCTTCCAAGGAGGAGATGTTGGCGTGACACAGAGCAGAGCTCAGAGCAGCAGGAGAGGATAGAGCACTGAGGAAGACTCGGAGTATGGTCACCGCTGAGCTGAAGGGGAGAAAGAAACAAGACAGCAGGGCAGATGAGTGAAGCAGAGGAACCTGAAATGAAAGTAGCAGGGTTTTAACTGACAGAAAAGGCGCTCTGAAAATCATAGGACCTTTGTGATGAGCTGCGCCCCCAGACTTTTTTAGTTGTAATCTGGAAACAAGGCCTCACCAAGTCACTGAGTGGCCCACACACCTGACAGTAATGAATGGGCCAATGTAACAGTGGGGTTCCAGAGGCTTAGCTTTTGGGACCGTTCCTGGAGGGACAGCGCTCATCACTAAGCACACATCCTCGAGGCTGGACCCTCATGGCCCAGGCTCTTCGAAGTGGCAGAGGTGCTCTGATTCTGATGGAAACATACATCACTATAACATCTTTCTTAAAATGCAGTTTTCATCAGTGATAAGAAAGTTCAGAAAATTCATGGTATCTTACAATGGAGAAAGACAGCTGACCTCACACTCGCTGGCCCCATCTGAGATTCCTGCCTTTCCTTCGAATCATCTTGCATGTTATGAACGTCATTACTTTTGCTCGGGGCAGTGAAATTGTGCCTTAAACTCCACTGCATGCTATAAAGTCCACCTTCTCTTCATGTCCAGCACTGTGGTGAGGAAAGACCATAATATATTCAAACACAACTTTGCCAAATGCCTCGGCCCATGGAGAGAAGCAGAGATAGCAAAACAGACCTGGGTTGTCTTGTGTATCTTACAGCTTTCTCTGTCTTACAGGCCCCACCTTATCTTCTGCCACCTTAGACAAAAATGGTACAATGGCGCTTCTGCCTTTTAATTCACTGAGTTTTGTACCTTTTTGTCCATACCATACCCTCTACTGGACCAGAAGTTTCCATACTTATCAGAAGTTCTGTTGAAAGGGCATTTCTTCATATGTTGGAGACAAAGTCCTTCTTATGCTTCCATTTTTGTGACCCTTCTGAATCCGTCTTCCTCATTCAAGGGCGATTAACCTGAACTCACCTGGATGGTCCAACGCAAACTCCCACATAGATGTAATTCCACCTGCAACCTTCATTCTGCCATATCACATGACACTCACAGGCTGTGGGGACCAGGTTGTAAATCTCCTTGGGGAGTCACTATTCTGTCTACCCAATTAAAAATTAAACAGTAAACAGTTGTCCAGAGCTAGCAACTACTAGGGAGGAACACACTTCCACAATTTTTAATCTCCACTCAGAGATTATAACTGTGGCCTCTGGCTGCTCAGAGAGGGTGAATGATTTACCTGATTGGTAAAGATGTATCTGATTGGGAAGAATAAACTGGGCTTGCTTGTGTCAGAGCCACCTTCCCTCACTCCTCCTGCCCTGGCTCTGCCCCTGCTGGGACCAAGCACTAAATGGAGGACAGGGTCCACCTTGAAATTTCCATGGTGGGGAGAAGGGAGGAACCTGGAATTCAGTGTTACCAAGCCCCTGAGCTAACAGGCCTAAAGCCATATCCTTCAGTCTCACCTCTTTCTGTAATAAACACATTTGCCTCTACCTCCCAATTTTTTTGTTTCATTCCTCTAACCATTCAGAACCCACATGGGAGAGAAGAGTACCTTTACTGAAACTCAGCAAAGACCTAAGAAAAGAGCCTTTAATTCACACTACTTATGTTTGCAGGCTAACTCCTTTCTCTATAAGGGGTCATTGCTTTGTGTTTATTTATTTTGGAGAATAAAACTTATGAGGGAAACTGTGATAATAAAGTGCAGAGTCCAGGTGTTTTTTTGTTTGTTTGTTTTTTGAGACCATGTTCAAACTGGCTCCCTTACACGTACTCCACACAATGCATGGTGGGGTGCTGTCCTATCCATGAAGTGGGAATACTAATTCCTGGAATACTAACTCCTGCCTCTGAGCTCTGTTGTGAATATTAAATGAAATAGCAAAATTAAAGCACTAAAAGCATTGTAAGCACTGAACACATGATATGTATCCCCTAGTTTATTAGTATAGAATTACTGACAAAAATTCATGACACAGGATTATCTGGAGCAGGAGCTGTGTCTTATTCAGCTTTACACTGTCAAGAGCAGCACAGTTCCTAGCACAGAATACAGTGCGATATATGTTTACAGTGTGAGTAAAGGGAACAAGAAATGAAGTAAAAATCAAAGATAAGAGAACTGCCCTACAAAACAACACAATTCCCTTTCCCAAACTTGAAATGTATTACTAGAATTTAGTTTATATTTGACAAGAAAACTGGATTTTCAAAATTAACAGCAAGTGGATTTTGTTCCATTTTACTCAGGAAATTATATTTTTTTTTAAAAAAATACCAACTGTTGCCTGATTTAACCATGAATCTTTGCTGCCTTCTAGTGGAAGAAAATATGTAAGTCTCACAAAGTAAGTCTTCAGTTGACTGACTTTTCTTAAAAAAATCAAACTCAGTTCTTCACTCAAATATTTCTCCAAGTACTTTGTCTTATACGTTTTCAAAAAGTGTTTTTAAAATTCCATTCATGTAGCATTTTTTTGCATTTATAATCTAGACTTTTAGGAACAGTGTTTCACTTTTTAAAAGTGTGCAAGTTGTGGGCTGGGGATTTAGCTCAGTGGTTCCAATGCCTGCCTTGCAAGCATGAGATCTTGAGTTCAATCTCCAGTACCATGTGCCACAAAAAAAAAAATTTCCAAATTGTAACTCATTGTAAAATAAATACAAAACTTGAAAACTCAAGGGAAAAAAGCTGCAGAATGCAGGTCATAAAAGATGCCATTTAGAAGTAAAGTCCCCAGAGCCCTTCCATTCCATGAGCACTGAACTATAATTAGTCCCTTTGGTTTCCAACTTCAGATTCATTCCAATCGAGAGGACTGAAATTCTGCACTGCAGCCCCAGCCTTCCAGTGAAGCCCAAGAAAGTACAAAAATTAAAAGTGAGGTCATTGTAAGGTACTCAAAGGAAAGACACATGGGCAAAGAGGAAGACACATGCTACTCAGTAACATGGGAAACAAATGCAAGAATACAGTACTAGCTACAAACTCAGAGACAAGGCAGTGAGGGAAGAATTTGCCCCAGGAGGGCTAAGCCAGGCAGTGATTGGGGAGCTCCCCCGATGGGTGATGAACCAACACATTACAAATGAGGAAGAAGCTGCTTTGAGGAAAGGGGAGGGGTGAGGTACCATACATGTGTCCACGTAGAGAAGTACAGGTCAAATAGTGGAAGAGATGACTAATCAGGGACTGTGGTAGCATCCGTGTTCTGAAAAGAAACCAGTTAGAAACTGGGAAAAGCCTTGACTGTCATCAATAAACCCGACTTTCAAAAACCTTTGAAAAGTTATTAAAATTTTCACAAAAGGCTGCAGTGTTTTAGCAAGAAATACTTTGCTGTAATTCAGAAGATAAACTGAGAAAGAGGAAGCCTAGCGTGAAGGTCATTGACAAGGACTAGACAAAAGAACCTGAACTATAGCTTAACAGTGGCTACAGAGAAAAGGACCCACAGAGAAGACATTTCAAAAGAAGCCAAATCCTTGGGCAATGGATTGTTGGGTTGAATAAGAGAATGAAAGTCTTTGGAACTTTGAGTCCCAGATATTGGAAAGATGTTGATCCCGATGAGGCAGAGATCACAGAGATGGAGATGACTTGATGTTAAGCCCCATGTGCTTCCTATTGGCCAAGGTAGTTAAAAAGCAAAAGTCATTCCAGCAGCCACTGTCTAGAAATGCTGTAACTGAGTACTGTTGAAATAAAGGAAAAGGAGCAAGATAGAAATTAACATCACACTCCAACTTATTTACATTTATAACAAAAATCTGAAAATCTTTCACTATTGTCACCCTCCTGTGTGTGAAACAACACCAGAATTTATTCTTCCTATCTACAAGGGATGATCAAACTGTATGGTGAATGTTTAATGTTTAAAATATACTAAGTAAAAGGTACACTGCCATTAATACCCCTCTACTTCAAACACACTGTTCCCATCATTCTCGCCACTTTCTGAAGGAGTTCTGGAACTGCTCTCTCATGAGTGTTTTTATGAGGCATGATCAAAAACACAGTGAATGCTGCTGCCAAGCACCATCAGAAAAGCGGAAACAGCAGTGTGTCCGCACCAGCCTTATTCACCAGATCCGGCACCATGAAATGTCCAACTCTTCATCAAAGTCAAAATGGCCATGAAAGGTAAATGTTCTGAAATAATTCAACACATTGAGGCAGCCAAAACCATAAAACTAAAGAAAGCCACAAAAGAATACTTCCAGAACTGCTTCAATCCTTTTACCACAATACATTTGATAAAGAATTTAAACATTTACTGTATTTTTCAATCATACTACAAAACCATAACTTGCTACTCCCTTATCCAAACCCTCTGCCTACTCTGTTTACCTTCTTGGAGACTGGTAACCATCACAGTACTCTCAATTCCTGTGAGATCGAAGTTTCTAGAACTTACCTGTGAGTGAGGTCATGCAGTATTAGTCTTCCGTGTCCAGGTTATTTCACTCAGGATTTTTCAAGTTCACTCGTGTCACAGATGACAGGATTTCACCCTTTTAGGGATCCATAGAATCCTATTGTGTACATATGTATTAAGGTTTGTCCCTCGGTGGCCCCCAAGACATGTTTTCTTGGATCACACTTTTGGAAGAGGATGGGATCACAAGGGTAACTTGCTCTTAAGGGGTGTGTCACATTAAAGAGCCAGGTCACCAGGGCTGAGACCAGAGGGTGCCTGTCCCTTCCTGGTTCCTTGCCCCTCTCTCTGTTTCCTAGTTGCCACAAGCAGAACAATTTCCACTCCTCCAGGTCCTTCTCTCATCCCTTCCTGCCTTGCAGTGGGCCAGCCTCACAATGACAGATACCTTTAAACATGTGAACCATAGAAACCTCTCTTCCTTCAAGTGTGCATGTCAGGTATCTGTCCCAGTGATGAGGAACATGACTAAGGCAAAATCCTATTTTGTTTGTCCACTCATCCATCACTGGCCACTTAGGTTGATTCAGTGTCTTAACTTATTTGAATAATGCTGCAATAAACACGGTTGTACAGATGCCTCTTCAACAGACTGGGTTCATCATGTCATGTATAATCACTTAAGACTTTTTAAAGAAAAAGGCTATTTTTAAAGTAATGCTGAAATACATAACATACATTGTAAAAATATGTTTGCTTCTCACACCTGGCAGCCAGTGATGCGGTTCTTTTTAAGAGAGGAAGTCAAACTAATGAACATTCTACAGTCCTTCAAGAGATACTTCACACATGTCCACGACTGTATATCTGTATATTGTCTTTCTTTTCCTCTCTGTTCCCACTGTTCTGTCCCTTGGTCACTCATCCACTAAGACATCTTGGAGATCATGCCACAGAAACAGACGTACAGTTTACTCTTTAGAAATTTTTTCTTTATAAATTATGTTCCAATAAACAATTTTCTGCACATACCTTATTTCCCACATTTGTAGGTGCATCTGGACTGCAATGTGTTTAATTCTCCATCTCATTGGATAGTATCTATTGATCCATACTACCAATGCTTAAATAAGTTAGTATTATTTCCACTTCATCTCCACCTTCCTCCTTATTTGAAGACTAATTTCAACAAATTAAAAGACTTTTCTTAATATTTATCTTTAAATTTTTTAAATATATTTTAATTATCTATATTATTTCATGTATAAGCTTTAAATAACTTTTAGTTTCCAGTTCTAAAAGGTATTTACAAAACCTCCCATTTTTTTCTTCCTTCCTATTTTTTGTTTGTTCTATTACTTCTATTTTTCAATTTTCAAAATAGAATCCATCCTAACTTGTTATATATTGTCACATTTAATCCTACTAGTACCTTATCACCACCCTTTCTGCCACAATTTCTCCAATTAATCTCTTCATTAGCATTTTCCACATTGTATAAAGTTGTGGAAACTACATTTCTGGGGTTTTGTAGTGTTCAAGGATGCCTATTATATTTAAGCTAGAAGAGTAATTTGGCTCAGAATACATTTCCTGAGTCTATACATTCTTTTCTTGGGGAATTTTAAACATCAATCCACTCTTCCTAGTATTAATTGTTGCTATGAGCAAGTCTAAACCAGTCTGTTTTTCCCTTATATATAATTTCATGTTTTCACCTAGTTGTGTGAAGGAGTCTTAATCTTTTTAAGGAGTCTTAATTTTTTTAAGGAGTCTTAATCTTAGATGGAGTCATTTTGTTAAAATATATCACTCAACCATCTGTGTCACTTTTTCCTAGGAAACAATGTCTTTTCCATATATATAAATTCCAGGTTATTTTCATTTCAAGAAAGTCTCAGATTGCATATTAAAATATTGCATGGAGGCCATTCATTCTATCTCATGGATATATATTGAATTTTCTTATATATCTCTTACCAATTATTTTTATCTCTAATCCCTCTAAATTCTTTGTGGATTCTGTTTCTCTTTTCTTGCCTTTAAAAATCCCATTTTCCTTGACTCCAGTGTGTTGTAAGTCATGTCAAACCTTCTTTGGGCTGCTGTAATGACACCTTTATTTCTATAATAGTTTTCCTATTTCTTTTCCATTTCTTCCCTGAGCTCATCTTTCAGTGCCTTTTACAGTCGCAAAATAGCTTCTCTAAAACTTGGATGTCTTTATTTTGTGTTTCTTGATATAGGGAGAATGCAGGATTGAGGTTTCTTACTCTGTCTTTTATTTTGGCAAACGTGCATTGTCAAAATTTTTATGTGACTCATAACAGCTTTTAGTTTTTCTGATGAGAGATTTCTCTTTACTGGTCTTGTTACGAACTTCTCCATTTTTTGTTGTTGTTGTTGTTGTTCTGTTTTTTCCAGATCCTACATGGATTCTTTTTTTATTACAGCTCCTATTTGAATGTAATGAGTTCCTCTCATTATCATTATTGTTCAGAGGTTTATAAGAGTAAGATAACAAGATACTGATCTCAATTAGCAGAGATTCTTTTTGGTTCCTAGTGATATTTCTTGGGACACAGGGTTATGTTTCTAAGTTTTCTTTCCTTGTATTTCTCTCCAACCAGCAAAGATAAATTAGGGCTGCACTCAATGCAAAATCTCCCCTTCACCCTGTTCCACCCATAAGAAAATAAAAAATTCACTTATCACTGTGATTCTTCATTCATTGCCATCAATCCTTCTTAAGTCCAGAGATGTCCCCACTACCACACTGCTATTATTACAAATAAGGAGCCACTGGGCATTTTTTCTGAAATATACAGGGCCAAGCAGCATTTCTCTTCACCTTCCCATGTCCTTCCTTTCTCCCTGTCACTACTCTCAGTAATGTGCTCTCGTAACATTGTGCTCAGGGTTAACGATTTCACTAGTATTTCTCAAGTTACAGCTTACATTTCTGTTTCCATATCCTCACCTTGGATTGACCCCTACAATAGGATTGTAGCACAATTTTTTTTCTTGGCCATTTTAAAAACGGCAGTGTCTATAATAAAAGCTACTTCTAATTTTCTCCTCCCTCGATCTGTTTTCCTAATTAGAACCAGAACCACTAAACGCCAGGAAACCATTAATGGTTCTGCACACTCTTCAGGTACAGGCCAAAAGCCTCTCTGCTATGGCCCTATGCACCTCCTCTGCCTCATCCATCAGCCAGGCCCTTTCTATTAACATTCAGTACATTGAGTTCCTCTTAGTTGTTCAGGCTATGTGATCCACTGTTGTTCCAAGCATTCAATACATGATCTTCCCGCCTCAAATACTCTCCTGACACCGACTGGCCCATTCAGGTCTTAAGTATGATAACCCTCCATCTCTCTGCATAACAACAATGAGCCACCATTCCACCCTTCTATTGTTTACTAAAGTACTGTGCTAAGCAATTTGTACGTATTAACTCATTTATTTTTCACAGCAAATCAATGAGGCAAATACTATTGATGTCAACATTTTAAGTATGAAAAAACTGAAGCTTAGGCTGAGAAATGTGCCAGGGTAATATGACTAGTGGGTGGAGAAGCTACAGTTTGGCTGTAACACTTCAAAGCCCTGAGAAAACAAACTCACTGCGCCTTCTAATATCATTGTCTCTTCTAATATCACTTTGTTACTTCTCACTTTTCAACTTTGAAAAAAATATATATATGGTCTGCATACATACACATATATATATATGACATATACCCTCATGTATGTACACCAAATAGCTATTTATAGTTCTCCCATCATAGCTCTTAATACAGTATAATTGCTTATTTCTTACTGAAGATTCTTTGTAGAATATGAGATTAAGGCAAAGGACCCTTTTCTATTGTAGTCACATTACCTGACACATAACAAATGCTCAATAAATATTTTTAATTTAGATGAGGTTTAACTTACTTATATGTTAGTCCCTGCCAAGAACAGAGAGAAGTCAAAATGGCACCTTTTGTAAGGCAAGCTCCCTCTCCTCCTACTTTCATTGAAAAATGCTGTTTTAGACAGAGAAAGATTAACTAAATCAGCACCATAAATAAAAATTGTACACATTTATGGGGTTCCACGTGATGTCTCAACAATACCTTACACCTTGTGGGAAATAAGGTTAGCTCACATTAAACACATCTATCTCCTCCTTTATCATTTCTCTTTCTTTAACGTATTATGTCTGTTATATATCGCATTGTCTTTATCCATTCATCACATTACTCAATTTTTTGGCTACTACAGATGTCTTCTCATCCTGTTATTTGATTTCTGTGAATAAGTATGCATTAGGGCTCAGGGGGGGCAGTGTGTGCAGGTGGTACAGGCCCTGGGGTCAAAGTGAAGCAGTACTGGGCTAATTTAAAGTTGTGGTTCAAACAAAAAATCAGCAAGGAAGTGTGACCTGGAAGCTCACAGACTTTTCACACAGGATATCCACTCTCACAAGGATCAGGGGGAAATCAGGGAAAGAATGAGGCCATTCTCACGTGCTGTCAGATTTTGGTTTCTGCACCAGCCAGAGCTCAGCTTCGTCCTGGATGAGGCCTCTGCAGCCTTCAATCACACATTCCAGGCTTGTGACCCCTCTCCAGAGGTTAGCTGTTTGTAGCCAAGTATCCCTGAGATGATACCTTGAGGCTGTGTTCACACCACAGGGACACGACCGTGACCAGGGAGGCCATGTGCATGGTAGAGTCACCTTCAAGATACAGTAACCTCAGCTGTGTGGGGAACGGAAGCTTGTCGGTTATGAGATGGCATCTTTAAATATGAGCCCACAGCCTTACCTCAAGAATACTGTGGCATCTCACATCATCTTAGCAGAAAACCCTCCAGCCTTTTCTGCCTCCTGTGCTGGTCACAATGGGTCTTCTCAGCCGCTCCTGACAACACCAGCCACAGGCTGCGCTCTCACCAGCCTGCTCTAGGGGTGCACCGCCTGCCTCTCTGCCTCCAGTGAACCAGCCTGACCTTTCTGAAGCTTCGGGTACACAGGGAAGTCATTTCTACACAGACTGTGTATACCCTTAACATTGAAAGGACCATCATGAAACTCTGACACCCAACTCACGAATTGCTGCAGCAAAACGAAGTCCACAACCAGCACTTGGCTCCTAGGAAGGGCTTTTGCTCTGCTGGGTCTGGGCCTGGGGGGGTGGGGGTGAGACGCTCACCACATTCACTGATAATTGAAAGTTGAACATCTGGGGGTTCATATTTCAAGACTGAAGTGTACAGCATATGTCTGACCTTTCCTATGGTAATGTGACACTGAGTACCTTTTGTATCACTACAAAGAAGCCATTCATATAAATCCAACTGATCAGGACCCATGTTTGTGTGCATTTGCTCCCAGTTATGGGAGCAGAGATTGAGGGAGTTCTGCACCTGGAATGGGGATGTTTAGTGTCCTATGGTCTGCATGTAAGACTGATGATATCCTATAATAAAGAAGCTATTGTAAATGCCAGGTGTGGTGGCTCATGCCTCTAATCCCAGCACTCGGGAGGCAGAGGCAGGAGGATTGCTGAGTTCAAGGCTTGCCTGGGCTACATAGTGAGCTCAGGACCAGCCTGAACTACAAAGTAAGACCCTGTCAAAAAAAAAAAACAAGAAGAAGAAGAAGAAGCTATTGTAGCTTGATTCTCATGATTAGCAGGCCACTGACATTTTCAGTGACATCATATTCTGTATCTGTCTTAAAGTTTCTTCCTCTCCCAAACAGCTATACTCATTCATCTTGGTTGACATAACCTCTACAGTGTTAAAAATCAGACACTTCCTTAGTGACCCATTTTAACTTTCTAACAGCTACACACAGTCCCCCAAAAGACAGTTTAACTTTATAAAAAACAATTTGGAAATGTTGTTCTTTAGGCAAACATCAAATCCTTTCTTTTGCATTTAAAACCAAAATCGAAACATAAAACTCTTGGAAGGTGATTAATCCTATAAATGAGTTCCTATCATTAAATTTTTTTTAGTTTCAATCTGTCCAGATACTCTGATTGATATGCTATCTTTCAATTCCTATAGAATGTGTTAAGATATCTACATAAACTAATGGAATTGATGCTTGATAATTCTATTCCTTTGAAAGAGCTATTTCTATCCTTTCATATCATAAAGTAAAAATAATTTACATTTGACAGCGTTACTGATAACCAGCTTTATTTTTATAGATATTTTGCCTTTTCCTCATAATGTTGCTGAATAAATTAGAAAGTATAGATGTTTATGTAAATCAAAGAAACATATTGATACGTATATATGGTTCAAATGGATCTGTCTATTTGATTTTACATTTTAAATATAACACATAAATGTTTGGGGAGAAGAGAAGAATAAATTTGCAGTGGTGGGTTGCTCAATCATTTGAGGGTTCCTTTTTGTATTGCTAAGGAACCTCAATGTGGCTTTACAAAATGATTATATTAATGTCCACTCTTGGCAACAGGCGTGAAGGTCATCTTCCCAGTCCCACAAGGACTTGCCACCCTTTGCCATTTTGGTTACAGCCATTCTTACTAAAGTGAGGTAATGTCTTGTAGCTTTAATTTGCATTGTCTAATAATTAGTGATGATGAGCATTTTTTATATACCTCTTGGTTATTTCTGTCTTCTTTGATGAAATACCTATCAAAATGTATTTTTTAAATTTATTTATTTATTTATTTTGGTTGGGGGAGACAGGGTCTCGCTTTGTAGTTCAGGCTGGCCTTCAGCTCACTATGTAGCCCAGGCAAGCCTGGAACTCAGCAATCTTACTGCCTCTGCCACCCGAGTGCTGGGATTAAAGGCTTGAGCCACCAAGCCTGGCGTTTTTTAATTGAGTTATCTGCTTTTTGGCTATTTTGTTTAAGTTCTTCCTTTTCTTGAACATTAGTCCCTTATCAAATCTATAGTTTTTAAATATTTTCCATTTTCCTAGGTAGAATCTTAACTAGACCAGCTGTTTCATTTGCTTTTTTTAATTTGGTGGAATTATACTTGTTATTTTGATGTAATCATTGTTGTATCCTCTGCTTTGGGCATTTTTTTAAATTTTTTTTTGCCATTCCAATGTGCCAAATCATTTCTCCTATGTTTTCCTCTACTGCTATCATAGTTCCATATCTTATATTGATATCTTTAGACCACTTTGGGTTAGTTTTGTAGCTGGTGAGAGATGTGTATCTTATTTCATTCTCTTACATGTGGACTGATAATTGGATAATTTTCCAGCATCAATTATTGAAAATTGCCCTTTCTGTAGTGTGAGTTCTTAGCACCTTTGTCTAAAATCACTTATTATCAGATGTGTATGCTTAATTCCAGAGTTTCTATTTTGTACCATTGGTTTATGTGTCTATTTCTATGCCCATGCCATGCTGTTTTGATTACTACCAGTTTGTAGTATATGTTGAAGTCAGATAGTGTTTTTTTTGGGTTTTTTTTGTTTTTTTTGTTTTTGAGACAGGGTCTCGCTTTGTAGTTCAGGCTGGCCCTGAGCTCACTATGTAGCCCAGACAAGCCTCAAACTCAGCAATCTTCCTGCCTCTGCCTCCCGAATGCTGAGATTACAGGCGTGAGCCACCATGCCCGGCAGAGATAGTGTTATTTATACCTTTTGCTTTGATCGAATTCCATGGTGAATGTCATTGGTAATTTGATAGGTATTACATAGTAGTACACTTTGAGTATCGTGGACATTTTAACAATATTGATTTTTTTTCCAATCTATGAACACAGGATACCTTTTCATTTTGTGTGACCTTCAATTTCTTCTTTATTTTTTAATTTTTATTAGTACACATTTGCAGTACATAATGATTACTTTTATTGTGGTGAATTGGTACATGTCCATAGCACACCCAAATTTCTTTCATACATGTCTTATAATTTTCATCATAAAAATCTTTTACCACTTTCGTTAAGTTGTATTTCTGGTTTTTTTTTTAATTCATTGTTGGTTTGCTTGTTGTGTGACTATTGTAAGTGGAACTGCTTTCCTAGCTTCTGTTTCAGATTACTGATTATAAGTGTATAGTTATGTTGTTGATTTTTCTACACTGAATATATATTTTTGAAATGGAAAATGATTTGCTTCCCAGGATTAAGAATTGAAAGATTCTGGGCAGGAGATTTAGCTCAGTGGTTCCGGCGCCTGCCTCGCAAGTGCAAGGTCCTGAATTTGATCCCAGTAACCACATACAATGCTGGGTGTGGTGACTCACGCCCACCAACAATCAACCAGCAATCAGCACCACATACCACAGTGCCCCGCATAGTGGCTCACACCTGTCATCCCAGCACTCGGGAGGCAGAGACAGGAGGATTGCTGAGTTCGCAGCAGCTTGCCTGGGCTGCGTAGTGAGCTCAGGGCCAGCCTGAGCTACAAAGCGAGACCCTGACTCAAAAAAAAAAAAAAAAAAAGAATTGAAAGATTCAAGTTTCACTCATTTATGTGCAAATGGACACACCTTGAGGACACAGTAATAAGTGAAATAAATAAATTACAGTTTGTTTTCTCCTCTCTAAATGACACCCTGGATTAAGATATCAAAAATAGGCTGCACACTAAGAAGACCCTCATATACAAGTAGAAGAGAGATCCTTCCCAAAGGCTGCACAGACCCAACATAGAAAAACAAGTGGTGTTGAAAACATAAGGCAGCATGACTCACTCCTTCAGTAGTCCATACATGTCAATAGCTAAAATAGATCGCATACCAAAGAATTCAAAAAACTAATTTTTAAAATGCTCAATGACTTCCAGGAGCATACAAATAATAGCTTAATAAATTAAGGAAGACAACTCTGGACATGGAGAAATAATTCAGCAAAAAAGTTAAAGACTGAACAAGAACAACACAGAAAACTTGGGAATTAAAAGTACCAATTCTGAAAGGTCATTTTTTCAGAATATATTAGTCTGTCTTTTACCATGTACTAAATTAAAATCAAAGTGGATTAGAGACCTGAACATTAAAACAGAAACACTAAACCAACTGGAAAACAGGTTAGGTAGAGACATTGGCTTAGGGCAAAACTTTATGAACAAAACCTCTATAGTATGTGAACTAGCCAAAAGAATCAACAAATAAGATCTCATCCTATTAGAAAAAAAAAAACTTCTGTACAGAAAAAGGAACCACTGGCAGAGCAAAAAGACATCCAACAATATGGGAAAAATTTTACCAGTTGTTCCTTCTGTTTAGAATATATAAAGAGCTTTTGAAAAATAACCCCCCCCAAATTTAAAGACCCAATTCAAAAATGGGCATCTGAAATGAACAGATACTTTTCAGATAAAGAAGAAAAAGCAGCTGAAGCACATGAAGAAATGCTCGACATCACTGGTCATTCGAGAGATGCAGATGAAAACAACACTGAGATTTCATCTCACTCCACAAAGAATGGCTGCTATTTCAAAATTAGCCAGTAATAAATGCTGACAAGGCTATGAAGAAAAAGGAACTCTTCTCCACTGTAGGTGGGAATGTAGACTAGTACAACCACTATGGAGATAAGTGTTGAGATTCATAAAAAAAAAACTAAGATTAGAGATTCCATTTCACCCTGCTATTCCTCTTCTAGGGATATACATGAAAGAATAAAAGACTCACATCACAGCAACATATGTGCACCCATGTTTATAGCAGCTCAGTCTGTGATAGCAAAATCTTGGAAACAACCCAAATGCCCATCAATTGGAAACTGGATAAGGAAGATGTGGAGTATTTTTTTATGAAATAGAGTATTTCTCTGACATAAAGAATGATAAGTTTGAGTCATTCCTACTCAAATGGACTTAGCTTGAGGACATACTCATAAGGTCTCAGATGTGTAAATACCATATCTTTTCTCTGGCATGAGAAACTGAAAATGTAAATGAGTCCTAGAATGTATGATAGACACTGTAAAATAGAAAATATCCTAAGGGAAATGGGGGTAGGGGTCAGTAACAAGGGGAAAGAAAAAATTATAATGGTAAAAAAGGGGAAACAAACTCATGTATATAGGAGGATTGTAGGGTGGGTAGGGCAAGGGGAAAAATGAGAATTAAGTCATGTCATATACTGTCACAAATTCTCAATGTTGAGTGTGATCATGATGTGTATATAAAATGTACCTATTTCACAATAGAAGTTTAGCTGCTTTTACATTTTCCTCTGTAAAGTGTATGTTCATTACAGAGGCCCATTTTTGAATTGCATCTTTAAATCTGGGGGGGTTAAGTTCTTTATATATTCTAGATAGGAAACCTTTGAGAAACCGCTGGTAAAAATTTTTTCCCATATTGTTCATTATCTTTTCACTCTTTTGGTGGTTTCTTTTGCTGTGCAGAAGCTTTTTAATAAGATGGGATCCCATTAGTTGATTTCTTCTGATAGTTCTCATGCTATAGAGGTTTTGTTCATAAAGTCTTTCTATAAACCAGTGTATCCAAGTGTACTAACCTGTTTTGCAGCAGGTTTAGAGTTTCTGTTTTAATATTTAGGTCTCTAATCCATTGTGATTTTAGTTTAGCACATGGTCAAAGAGATAGATCCAGCTTCAGTCTTTGGCAGGTTAAAGCCTAGTTTTTCCAGCACCATTTGTTAAAGAGGCTATCTTTCCACCATTGAGGATATTTGACTCCTTTGTCAAAAATGAGGTGGCTTCCTTATCTTTGACAAAGGAGCCAAACATCCCCAATGGAAGAAAGACAGCCTCTTTAACAAATGTTGCTGGAAAAACTGGGCTCTAGCCTGCCAAAAGCTAAAGCTAGACCTATCTCTTTCACCATGCACAAAACTAAACTCACAGTGGATACGAGCCTTAAACATTAAAACAGAAACAATAAGCCTG
>PVIC010036333.1:0-17500 GCA_004025085.1 Thryonomys swinderianus
GTCCGCTGGGCTCAGGGCACGGCGGGCCCGGGGCTGCTGGGTCCGGTCCGTCCGCCGCAAGCTCCCCGGTCCGCTGGGCTCACGGCACGGCGGGCCCGGGGCTGATGGGTCCGGTCCGTCCGCCGCAAGCTCCCCGGTCCGCTGGGCTCACGGCACGGCGGGCCCGGGGCTGATGGGTCCGGTCCGTCCGCCGCAAGCTCCCCGGTCCGCTGGACTCAGGGCACGGCAGGCCCGGGGCTGCTGGGTCCGGTCCGTCCGCCGCAAGCTCCCCGGTCCGCTGGGCTCACGGCACGGCGGGCCCGGGGCTGATGGGTCCGGTCCGTCCGCCGCAAGTTCCCCGGTCCGCTGGACTCACGGCACGGCGGGCCCGGGGCTGCTGGGTCCGGTCCGCCCGCCTTTTATCTCATTAAAATATAATGCCTCAAATTTTGTACATTTTGGAATGTCAGCCCTCCAGTTTTTCTAGGATTCTTTAAATTTAATGCAGTGGATCTTGATATGTCTCCAAGGTTTGAAGGAAAACTAACCAGCTTCCCTCAGTTTTAGGACTGGTTGGCTCAGAACTGTCCAACCTAGAGTCCCTTTCAAAATATTTAATTTTAACACACATATACTGAATCTGCTTGCCATTGAAATATCCAGTCCGTGAAGTTTAACTAGCTACTACACCTCTACAGATGCCAGCACCATCTTGAGCATTATAACCTATTTTTATCTTCTGCTCAGAATCCATCAGCAAATCTGGCAGGATTAGGCCACTCTCAAGGTGAGTCAATAGAAATTCAGAGGTTCAAGTCATGTAATATCGCCTATCACACAGTGTATGAAGATAGCTGCAGAAACTTCCTGATGGAGGAATGGAGAGGTATATGCATTAGAGGTCATTGAAGGGAAAGATTTACATTTGTTTCAGCTGAGAAACACAGTTAGGAGGTGGGTTCAAAAATACATGGGAATTTAGACCTTATTGGGTTGACATGCCCTAGAAAGAGTTGTAGGAAGATAAGCCTGGGTTTATCCCAAAGGCCACCTTCCCAGAGATGAGTGTCATGATGAACCAAGAAGTGACTGATCAGGTAGAGTCAGTGGGCATGAAGAGGAAGGAGCAGGTGCCCACACTTGTGAGCTGGCTCCAGGATCTCTGCTTCCCGGTCTCAGAGTGGGATGTGGAGACGCCCCCTCCACTCGGCAGGGTCTGGCAGAGGGAAGCCTCAGTGTACCACTATCTTTTGTTTGCCTTGGACAGGCAGGTATGAATATGATGATTATCAAAAAACTCAAATAATTCTTAAAGCTTGTTACAAGGATTCTTAATATTTGGGGCAAAATGTTTTCATGTTCATTGTGGTACTAAGATTGAAAACCTATATTCTTATGGAGACCACAAGAATATAATATAGCTAAATGCTGAGCAAGTTTATTCACATTTGTACTGGATATGTACCTTGATTTTTGCCTTTGATGAGTTTTTTCTTTTCTACTTCCTTCTGTTTCAAGTTCCACTTTTCAGTTTGGAAGAGGACAATCAGAAGTATCAATTTGTACAAAAACAGCAGCATTTGGAAAAGATTCATGCTGTCCCAGCAATGGGTACCTTGAAACCATTTTGTAGAAAGACTGCGTAGCTAGGTGGAAAATTACTGAGGAAATATTGGTCCCCTTTTGAATGATTTTATCTCGCTTACTCAAAATTTGACTTAGGTATTTAAATTTAAACACTTTTTCCTTGATACAATAGCACATTTGTGAACATTTGACAGTTTCAGCCTTCAAAGATATTGTCTAAAATGTTAATTTTCCTTTATTAATAAAAGTATGCAAATTTCCATATATTGGTCTTACTAATGTATGTCCTTTTATTTGGAGATGCTTTTAGTGGGAGGAACAATTTCATTCCTAGATTTCCAGTTATTATTATTATTTTTTTGGAGGCAGGGTCTCACTTTGTAGTTCAGGCTGGCCCTGAGCAAGCCTGAAACTCAGCAATCCTTCTGCCTCTGCCTCCCGAGTGTTGGGATTACAGGCGTGAGCCACCATGCCCAAGATCATATCATTGTATGTGGTTTCCGGGATTGAACCAGGGACCTCACGCTTGCTAGGCAGGCAGTGGAACCACTGAGCTAAATCTCCGGCCCCTCCAGCCCCTCCAGCCCCTCCAGTTATTACTTCTAAGTCTCTAACATTAAACTCAATTACTCTTCTGAGTTTTGATTTGGAGCTTTTAATTTTTAATTTTTATTTTTTGTGACCCTGGGGATTGAACCTAGGACCTTTGCACTGAGCTACTTCCCTAATCTTTTTTTTTTTTTTTTTTTTTGAGAGAGTCTTGCTGGTCACTAAGTTTCCCAGGCTGGTCTTGAACTCACTGTTCTCCTGTACCAGCCTCCCAGAGTGCTGACATTACAGGTATGTACCACCATAACTGGCTATGCTTTGGAATTTTCAAAAAGATGCTTAGTCTCTCATTCTGAATGCCGTTGAGAAAAGGCCTATACATTATACTGTCAGAAATCATACTGCTGTCCTTCCAGCTCTTCCTCCTCAGGTGCACCAGTCCTCGGTACACATTGAAGACAGTTATCAGTTTCTCCCTCAACTTCCTACTGCTTCTCACAAACACCAGCAGAGTCTGGGCGTGTCCCCTCTGTTCTCACTCTGCTGTTTCTGCATCACCCCTTAGCTTGGCCTTTGGTGCCCCTCTTCACAATGAATTCAACAGCCTTTTAGGATGTGTTGCTTTCTTGAGATCACAGAAGCAACAAATCTCACTGCAGAGAAGTTGAAAAATTGAGAAAATGAAAAAATGCAAAATTATTCATAAACTCATATCTCAGAAGTTACTGCCATTTTTTTTTTTTTTGAGACAGGGTCTTGCTTTGTAGTTCAGGCTGGTCCTGAGCTCACTGTGGAGCCCAGGCAAGCCTCGAACTCAGCAATCTTCCTGAGCCACCATACTCTGCATGTGGTGTGTGATACTGATCGCTGGTGGGCGTGAGTCACCACGCCCGGTATTGCTGTATGTGGTTACCAGGATCGAATCAGGGATCTTGCGCCTGCCGGGGAGGTGCCAGAACCACCGAACTAAATCTCTGGCCCAGTAGTTTTGTAGTGGTTCTTCATGTGTCCATTTACCATACTATTTCTGCATCCTCTTTATAAATTTCATATCATAGAAACATAATATTTCACAAACTATTTATTATAAAATATTCATTGGAAGTTTTAATGATTGCACAATATTCTGCTATTTTAGTTAGTCTTTTATAATTTCACTCTTAAATTGTTCATATCTTGGGACTGGAGATTTAGCTCAAGGGCATCACACCTGCCTCACAAGCACAAGGTCCTAAATTCAATCCCAGGTATCAGAAAAAAATTGAACTAAATTGTTCATCTATCTATCTATCTTACACAGATGTGGGCAACCTAAGTTTCTTACAACCATTTATACAATGTGGGAACAAGAAATTTTTTTAAAAAGTCAATGACTAATGATCCTTCTCACTTATTTTTGCCAGGGACTGAGTAGGTAAAAGACAGTCCCCAGGAACCAAAGAGGAACTGGCCAGTTACCTATATTCTCTGATTCAGTTTCCTTTCTGAAGTGAGGTGATAAGAATTCCTACCCTGTAGGATTATTCTAAGAATCAAGTAAATTAATTGGAGTAAAACACATTTGGACAGTACTTGGAGCAAGGAAGCCGCAAACTTGTGTATGCTGCCGTCAGTGTCAGAGACATTTCATACTCTTCTGGTGGACATCAAGGCAAGCATTCTGGTCAGGAAACTGGGATAAAGTCTTAAGCTCTGGGGAACGACAGCTCCATGCTGTCCGGGGTCAGGATTGTCCCGGCATTGGGAAAGGGATCACACTGGGTGAATAGTAGTGCTCTTAACCATGGTTATTAAACAGCCTTGGGAAAAAATGTTCAGCACGTCCTTCACAGTATATGGGCTTGGAAGATGGGCTCTCAGCTACAGAGTCACCTGCGGAAGCTACAAAAGTGACAGTGCCTGGATCCCACCCTCAAACTCCGACAAAGTCTGACTTATCAAATGAGATGCTGGCATCAATATATTTCAAAACTCTACAGATGTTTTTAGCAGGAGAGTGAGAATCGCTACTTTGCATGAGTGCAAAAGACAAAATTCTCACATTTATGTTGTTGTACTACATTTTCACCTCTAAGAATAAAACAAGAGATGAGAATATAGGAGATGAATACCTGTTATCGCAGTACTTGGGAAGCTGAACCAGGAGGATTTTTTTCCAGTTCAGGGCCAACCTGTGCTATGTAGTAAACTCAAGACCAGCCTGGAAAGCCTAGAGAGACCCTGTGTCAAAATAAATAAGTAAATGAAGAAGGAAGTAAATAAAAATCAATAAATGCATAATCCTACATAAATTAAGGTGGCATATTGATTCTTTTAACTATGACTCAGAAAAATATTCAAGAATTTTGGAAGGTAGTGGCTCATTTTCTATTAGAATTGATTTGATTGTTTCTTCTTATTCCCTAAGTTTTATTTCTGTAAAGGCAAAAGTCAGAAAATAAACTTTAAAAGTCTAACCAAGTGTGGTGGTGGTACATACTTATAATCCCAGCTTTCGGGAGGCTGTGGCAGGATGGTCACTTGAGCCTAGGAGTTTGAGACCAGTCTAGGCAACATAGTGAAACCCTATCTCAAAAGGAAACAAAATGATAACAAAACAAAGGCAAAACACACCATATTAAGAAGTATTATTATTATTTATTTTATTTATTTTTTTTTTGAGACAGGGTTTCACTTTGTGGTTCAGGCTGGCCCTGAGCTCATTGTGTAGCCCAGGCAAGCCTGGAACTCAGCAATCCTCCTGCCTCTACCTCCTGAGTGCTGGGATTACAGGCGTGAGCCACCACGCCTGACACTGTGGTATGTAGTATTGATTGCTGGTGGGCGTCAGTCTCCACGCCCAGCATTGTATGTGGTTACCGGGGATTGAACTCAGGACCTTGCGCTTGCAAGGCAGGCGCCGGAACCACTGAGCTAACCCTCCGGCCCAAGAAGTAATATTGAATTACATAATTGGTGGGACCTGTATTTTCTCTGAGATCATTTTTGTACCATTGCTTGTAAATGTTTTAACATTGGAGGTCTTTTTTGCACTAATATTATTGTTATAAATAATATCTCCTGTAGCTAAAAGGAGTAGTGATCACATGATTGAGTTTCATATATGGTCTGAAGGCCATAACTCATATTTTTGCTAAAACCTTGCCCAATTTACCTCACATGCCTATAAGGCTTCAGTGATTTTCGTCATCTATAATTATATGGTACCATTTCTTCACTCTAGAGGATGGGGCAGACAGGCAGCCACCTGACACATAATGTGTAAGAGGACTGCAACATCATGATAAGAGAGAGAATATTGTGATAATTACCTTGTCAACTCTCTCTGAAGTAAGATTAACCTTGAATGGGTAGTGAAAAATAGCTCTTACTGGAATGAAGCTTTTTTGGCGAGTCCTTTTGTTACTCAAAATTTTGAGACTGGATAAGGTATGAGAAATTGGTACTTACCAGGAAATAGGATCTAACTTTATTATCTAAAAATAACTTTTCTTAATATGCCTCCTGGGAAGTTAAATGATTCAGAAAACAGCAAAAGAAAGAACCATCAAAAAGCAGGAATTATTTTGTTCTATTTAAAAATCTAGACCTGTTAAATTAAAAAATCTGGATCAATATACATTTTTAAAATTAATAGAATATCAGTTTCTTCCTGACTCTACTAAATATAGGTGGAAAACATTTAAAGAATATATTTGAAAGTGTGACTCCACATGACTGTGCCTGGGTCCACTAAGGATGGCTCGTTTGAGAAGAAAATAACTTAGCTACCTCGGAAGTGGCCAAACAAATGAATTGGAGTGGAGAATTTTCTTTTTACAGCTTTGGATAGAAACTATTAAAAAAAGACACACAAAAATTTCCTACTAGCCATCCTTACAGGTCAATGTTTTGAGATTTCCATTGCCACTGAGGCATAGTTTTAGGTTGTTTGATAAAAAAGCAGAGAACATAATAGTGGAAAAACTTTGTAGTCTAGGGCGGACATAGCAAATAATATAGTATTAAATAAATGCCACATAACAGTCTTGTCGAGGAAAGGTTTTCAATTTTTATTGCAGCCAAGTGAAACTAAGTTTTTGCATTCTAGATGAAATATGAGATCTGTATTTAACATTTGGGAAATGACTTTGAAATGAATTATTTTAAAGAGTGGTATGGATCACTCTTGAGTCTAGGTTAAGTGCTATACTACTGAACTACACTCCAGCCCTTTATTATGATGATGATGATGATGATGATCCTCAGAGACAGGCTCTGGATATATATATATATATATATATATATTTTTTTTTTTTTTTTTTTTTTTGCGACAGGGTCTCGCTTTGTAGTTCAGGCTGGCCCTGAGCTCACTCTGTAGCCCAGGCAAGCTGCCGCGAACTCAGCAATCCTCCTGTCCCTGCCTCCCGAGTGCTGGGATTACAGGCGTGAGCCACCACGTCCAGCATTGTAGTATGCGGTGTTGACTGTTGGTGGGCGTGTCTCCACGCCCAGCATTATATGTGGTTACCGGGGATCGAACTCAGGACCTCACGCTTGCGAGGCAGGCGCCAGAACCACTGAGCTAACCCTCCGGCCCCCTATATATATATATTTTTGAGACAGGCTCTCGCTTTGTAGTTCAGGCTGGCCCTGAGCTCACTATGTACCCCAGGCAAGCCTCAAACTCAGCCATCCTCCTGTCTCTGCCTCCCGAGTGCTGGGATGACAGGCGTGAGCCACCACGCCTGGCACTGTGATATGTGGTATTGATTGCTGGTGGGCGTGAGTCACCACACCCAGCATTGTTGTATGTGGTTACTGGGATCGAACTCAGGACCTTGTGCTTGTGAGGCAGGTGCTGGAACCACTGAGCTAAAACTCCGGCCCTTGATATGTTTTTCAGGCTGGCCTTGAACTCACTATGAAGTCCAGACTAGCCTCCAACTGCAGCAGCCTCCTGGCTCAGCCTCCGAAGTGCTGAGATTATAGGCGTGAGCCATCTCAACTCTGGCCCGTTAAGTGACTTTTACAGGCTATTTTTTCATCCTTCTTCAGAACTTTATAGAGATTTAGACTAGTTTGATACTACCTACCCAAGGTAACACTAGTAAGTACAACTATCTGCAAAGAGGTTAATAGGTCTATTTGCTTCCTTATATTTTCTTTCTCAATTTTAACATTGAAAGAAGGTAGGAGTTAGGAAGAGGGGAAGGGGATGTAAAAAGAATTATGACATATTATATAAATGTTCCAACTTCATGCAATGAATGTATTCAACATGTACTACGAGGATGTACCAATAAAAGTTTAAAAATCTAGGCAGAGGCAGGAGGATTGCTTAGTTCCAGGCTTACCTACACTACATAGTGAGCTCAGGGCCAGCCTGAACTACAAAGCAGGACTTTGTCTCAAAAAAAAAAAAATCTATGAGTTTGTATATCAAAATTTTAAATACTATACTGTGGGCATCATGAGTTTTCAGTGTATTGCCCTTTACTTTGAATGAGTTTTTCATCTCTGTATTCATTTTTCAGAAGTTTCACATTTAATGAGATTGATGCAATATTCTTTTTTCCTTGATAGTCTGGTTTGTGTGGCTGAACATCTTCTGGGCATTTACAGCTTCCAGGTCTCAAGCGTTGCACTGAGCATGGGCAGTGTGAGGTTGCATGACTTGGTCCCCGCCCTTGAAAAGACTCCCTTTGTGTTTTTTTGCCTCTTGAATATCATTTTCTAATGTCCTGAATCTGATTCCAGTTGTGTTTTTTCTTATTCAGAATTTCCTACTTAAAAAGTGTTCAGGTTAGGAAGAAAGGAGGAATTGATAAGTATAAACTTTGTTCTTAAGGAGCTATTTTTAAAGGTCAGTGATAGAAGAAGAGAGTAATAAAAGCCATACTTAACAAGATAATTGAATTGGGTTCTCATTTTGGGGGCTATATAAAAAAGAAAATATAATTTGTCTTTAAAATAAATATAAAACAGTATGAAACAAATTATTTTAATTCCCCTGTGGTATGGTAGATTTAGACTAGTTTGATACTACCTACCCAAGGTAAATCTAGTAAGTACAACTATCTGCAAAGAGATTAATAGGTCTATTTGCTTCCTTATATTTTCTTCCTCAATTTTAACATTGAAAGAATATAGAAGTTAGGGAAAGGGGAAGGGGATGTAAAAAGAGTTATGACATATTAGAACTTTCTTTAATTTGACATCATAGTTCTGTGGCTTATCATAGTATTTGCTCAAATATTCTAGATCAATAAATGTTGTTGACTAAATCTCCAATATAACTGATTATATTTAGCAACATCTTCCTTGGATCTTAAACATGAAAAATAAGCTTCTCAGGTAATTACAAGCTCAGTAATCATGCTTTAAAAATAATAATTATTTTAATTAAAACTTTCTTAATTATAATATATAGGTGATTTTATCATGTTTACATATAATCAGCTTTGCCTGAGGTAACCACAGAAACCAATTTAGCTTATGATTTAGTTTTTTAGTTTATGATTTAACTACAGTAATAATTTCCTTTAGAACAAAATGTGCAACTTAAATATGCAGTTGTTTAAAAAAGTATGCAGTTGTTTTGTAAACCCATAAATTATGGATTAAAAGTATTTTCTATAAAATAGTCTCTTAACATGAGTTTTTCAACCTCCAATTCATTAATGAGTTCCATTAGGGACTTGAAAAAATTCAATGCACTGGTCACTTGTCAGTAATAGTTTTGGAAGACTAAAGATTGTGGAAATAGCTTTTGGGGAGGAAGCCCTTTTCTAACAGCTTTCTACAAAGTTCCTGTGGTAAGTCAAAACACAGCTGAGGTTACAGGCTTTAGCAGAGATAAAGATGTGAAAGCTGTTTAACCAGAGCCAAAACATACATCATACTCTCATTTTTAGCCATATATCTTGCTCTTACTTCTAAAGCACAAAGAACTGTTTCCTTATAAAGCTTAATAGCATTTTTGATGTTGTTCAAATAACCCTCAGGCCTCTGAACTAGATGTTAAAGGATTTTAGGTATCATTTACACTTCAGCAGTATAAACCTAAATGGAAGAGATTTTAACTATCTTTGATCAGTGATTATCCAATTGATAAGACATGTTCATCTTTTATGCCTAGTTATCATTTTAGAGTGAAAAGACCCTTCTGAAAAGAATAAGAGAGGAAACCAGCTCTCTGTATGGACAGCAGCAACTGTGGGTTAACTGTATTATTAGACCACTATAGGTAACTAGGTAACTGTGCTCTTTGTGAAATGCACCTGAGTAACCATGACAACTTCTGTAACCTGTCACTAAAGGAATGTAGTGGACTCAGAAAGTCCTGCCAGGACCCTTTGCCCTCTGCACTGCTCTGCTTTGTGTAAATCCTACTTGCTACATTCCCAGGGAAACTTCAATGGAGGTAAGCCTGACAGATGTAAAAAGACATAAACAAAGAAAAGCAAATCTCTATTCAGGATTCTTGAGACTGACAGTTGTTCAAGTCATTGGCGTTATTAAAATCACTTTTTGTTCCTACTTCCATATGTAATGCTCTGAGTAGGATTTCCCCACAGTTTCCTGCAGCAGGGAAAGTTTAGAGATCTAAGATTAAGACTTTAAAATGACTTGGATACTAGCTGGGCATGGTAGTGCATGCCTATAATCCCAGAATTTGGAAGCTGAGGCAGGAGGATCACCACGAGTTTGAGCTCAGGCTGGGCTACGAAGTGCACTCAAGGCCAGCATGAACTACGTAGCAAGACACTGTCTCAAAAAAAAAAATGTCTTAAGTATCTATTAGGTCTTCACTAATTTCTTTTTTGCTCCCCAGCAAGTAAAAGTAGGGAAAGAATGACAGAGTTTTAAAGACAAATCAGAAAAACTGGTGTTTCTCTGAATACCCCAGTTTGAATTTCATCCATTCATTCGTACCTTCATTTGGTAAATATTTATTGAGCACCTACTATATATTTCAAGCACTGTTCTAGGAGCTTGAGATACACCATGAACAAAATCATTTAATACTCTGAGCTCATAGGGCTCACAATGCAATTGGGAAAGACAGTGTAAACAAGTAAAGAAAACAATATATAACATCAGGTGGTGGTAAATGCTAGGAAGAAAAATAAAGCAGAGAGTGACAGGAGAAAGTACTATTCTACATCAGGTGGTCACGAGAGGGGTCTGATGGGGTGGCCTTTGAGTTGGACCCAGAAGAGAGGGAGAGAGCCAAACATGTCTAGAGAAAGAAGCATTCATAGCGGAGGGAGCAGAACCTGGAAAAGTCCTCAGCCCAAGGCCTGGGACATGGTAAGTGTTCTGTGTCATAGTGTTATAATTAGTCATTAGTATGTATGCATATACATACTTCATACAATTCAATTGGATTATCCAAGTCATTTTATAACCTGTTTTAAATATTATTTCAATGGTTATAATATATTAATTTCCTGGAATATACTAGTATTTTATCATTATAGCTAGGTAAGAGATTATTTCAGGGTTTTACAATTATAAATAATGCAAAGAACAGCTTTGCAAACCTTTACACTGCTAATACTTCCCCTAGAAAGCTCCTAAAATTAGAATCACTGTACCAATATATACATATATCTCCTTAACCTCTAAAAGACACTACCATTCTCTTTCCTGCAGTGGATGTTGCTAGCTGCTTGAACTCACTCTTGCAGCTGTGTAACTTCAGGCAAGAGCTCCCTGGGCTGGAGCTAAGAAGCAGCTGTGAATGCCCTCTGGCTGCCTAATGAAGTGTCCTGTAGTAATGCAAATATCCCGTATCTGTACTGTCTAGTTAAGAAGACAGACGTTATCTGATCACTAAACTTTTGAAATGGAGCTATCATGACTGAGGAACTAATTTTTATTGGATTATATAATTTTAATTGATTTAAATTTAAGTAGCCACACGGGGCTATTTAAATCGGATACCATATCGGATAGGGAAGCCCTAGCCTATTCCAGTCCCTGCTTTTCCCAATTACATCTTTGGTTGATGTGACCCACTGACGTAATGGGTCTGACCCCTGGAACTGAGTTGTGAGCTACCTGTATCTCATCACAAAGTGGTTATGTTGGTTTTAAGATGGTATGCTTTTTTCTTGGTACAATTATACACTTTTATTCTTTTCTGCTATGAAGTTTTCTTGATAAAAATCTAGACTAAGTGCTGAAAATTGCCTAATGTCTTTTCACAGATTAGACTGTTTTATGGTTGTTCTGTGGTTTTTCAGTGCTGAGGATCAGACCCAGGGCCTTGCGGACACGCTAGGCAAGTGCTCCACACTGGGCTCCATCTTCAGCCCTACTTTATGATTATGCGGGCTTCACTATGTTAACATTTTTACAGTGGAAGAATGATGTCAAAGATATATTTAACCCATTAGTAAGGAAACCAGCAAGATGATAAAGCAAAAAGTATTTACAATCACAGAGATGAGATTGCTAAATTGGGTACAAGGCTGCTTAATGTCCTAGGTTGCCATAAAATTGTGGCTTTTCGGAGCTCCTTTTTTCAACTGGATGAATGACTGGAATGTACAATACTCCTCGATATATTAATATTGGACTTCACAGAGCCCCAGTGGAAATTGTCAGTTGTAGACACATTTTACAAGAGGATTGGTAAACTATGTTGTCATTGTATTAATTTGTAAAAAATATATTTCTTTAATTATGTCACCGTTTTCCTCCAAAAACTTTATTAAAAAGGCTCAGGGGCCAGAGATTTAGCTCAGGTGGTAGCATGCCTACCTTGGAAGCGCAATCCCTGGTATCTGCCTCCCCCCAAGGGCTCAGTTCCTTTAGTGGTAACTGAAACTACTTTTCTACTGTTTTTTTTTTTTTTTTTTTTTTTTTTTAGGAATAACTGAAAAATAATGTCTCAGCCTTAAGTGTTTGATAAAAATTTGGTAAAAAATAAAGTGAATCTCAGTCTAAGGAAAACAGCTGACAGTATTTGCCTTTTATAAGATTCATGTGAAATTTTAAATTTTGGAAAACTTGAATCCACTGCTATAAACTTAACAATTTCTTTCTTGATTCTTAAAGCTTTTCTTGTTGAGGTAGATCATAGTATTAACAAGTATGATATCTGATATCATCTAATACTATAATTGGAAGATTTGGATAATGCTGAGAACAAGTATATTCAAAATGATTAGTACAAAGCCACACAACATCGTTCAGGAAAGAGAATCATTTCAAGTGTAAGAAAGATGAATGGATTTAGTGTAAAAGTTTGAAAAGTTCACTGATATGGTTTCCAATGGCACAATGCAACTAACTTTCAAAAAAACCTTCCACTTGTTGAGTTTTGATATAGGGTTAATACCCATAGTTATTTCAAAGTATCTGTGAATCCAGATCTTCTTCATGTTCTTCAGTGAAAGCAACGCAGTTATAGGAAGGGTGAGGGATTTAAGTTTGTCTAACCAATACAGATACAGTGCAGAATCACCAAATCCTCTAGACCAGATCCTCTGGCAGGAGCTCAGGGGGACTTTCTTGTCAAACAAGCAGAGCCAGTGTGCTCACTGCTAACTTTTCCAACCCCAGAAACACATCTGCAGATGGGAGCATGGATGTCATTACTGCCCTGCTGAGACCATGACCAAACACCTGCCCTCCCATGCTGAGGATGGAGGACGGTGGGTCTTGCTAGAAGGTTCTGCATGTGTTAGCACAGGAAGAAGAGGTGCTTTGTGAGTAACTTTCTAGTCTGTGTCATCCCAACCAATAGGGAAATGACAGTCCAGGCCACTGCTCCTGGGAAGTCAGTGGGTCCAGGTCCATACTCTTACTTTGCCCCTATTTCTTGGCACAGTGGGAAGGAGGAGGGATTGCCTTTTTCCATCAGAATGAAGTTAGCTACTGGTTTCAGACAGAAGTGAGAGATTCTGAAACATCAGGTAGCTATGGGTCCAGCCAGCCTTGCTACCATCAGACATCAGAACAGCCTTCCGTGGATGGACACATTAGTGATTAATCACTTGCAAGACCACACACAATATGATACACTTGAGCACAAGTGCCCAGTTTGGGGCTGTCCATCATTCACTGAGGAAAGAGAGCATAAGGAATGGCAAGGGTACATTCGGAGAACCTCTGCAGTAGATTCTGACTTTCTGTGAGCCACCACAGCACAAAGTGAAACAGAGATAGAAACTAGACTTAAAATGAGGAAGTTAAGTCTCAGAACTTGATCACTGCTGCTGATGACAGCAAAGATAAAGGCTCCTGGCATATCCAGTATTTATTGAATATAGTCATGGGAAGGAATAGGGAGCTGGGTATGCTTTGAAGGCATGTAGTGAAATACTGCCAAACACCTGGCATGATGCCACTGGGCAGGGCTCTTAGAGAGTAGGCACTGCTTATTTTGCTTGTGTAGAACAAACTGGTACTAGGACTGAATAGCTAACAGGCAACCCATCAGGTCAGTGAGAAGCCACAACTCAGGGGACAGGATTTTTTTTTTTTTTTTTGGTACCAGGGATCAAATTCAAGACCTTGAGCTTGCCATGCAGATACGGCACCACTGAGTTGTGTTCCACACTTGGGGAAAGAATTTTACCTGGGGTCACACTGACCTCAGCAAAGCCCTGCCCTTTCATAGAGTCATCCTTAGGCCTTGGTGACAGCCATTAGCAAGGGAGCAGCACTAGCCCACTCTGCTAGTTGACATGCCCGTTAGAGTCACATAAGGTTTTGGTCTGACTCCTGATATGAAACAATAGAGCCAAGTTAAGGGAGGGAAGAAGAAAATGTCACTCATAGCCCAGTAGTACTGGGCAGGGATGTCTGCTACAGAGTTTTTCCAGAATCCAGAAAGAGAGAGGAGCTTTTTTGTGATAGCTTTTCTATCACTGAGACACAAAACCTGACACCTACGACGTAACAGAGGAAAGGTTTAATTTACCTCATGGTTTCAGAGATTTTGTACATGGTCTAATCTCTGCAGGGTCTAAGGCAGAAACCTCACAGCACAAGGATATGGCAGAGAAAATCTGCTTAGTTCTGCCAGAAAGCAGAGCGGGAGAATATCAGAGGATTCCTGCTTATGTGTTTGAGGGTACAGCAGAAGATGAAAGAGTAATAGATAAGACAAAGGACAAACTGTTTTAATGGAGGGCTGAGACTCGGTTTTGGCTCTTCCTGGCTAAGACCATGAGGTCTGGTCTTGCATTTACTGACTGCACAGCAGAGCAGGAGGCCTAGAGGCAGACGTAAGGAACAGTGGGATGAAGGGCACTAATGAGCCAGGCTGTAAAAGGGAGGAACATTCTTGCAAAGGACAGTTCATTGTTAATAAGCCACCTGCATTATCTTTAGCTCTCATGTAAGCTGAGAGAGTTGCTGCACAAGAGTCATGAATCCTCAGCTATAGTGTTATCTTGCCATTAGAGATGTCACGGTGTTATTGATCATTACGATCTCAGTTGTGACCTTTGGTACAGGATTGTGTGCCAATCAAAGTCTCATCTGGCAAGTCACGAAGGCCTTGTATTGACTCACAGTTTAATCAGTAGACAGTTTTAAAGCCAACTCAGTATTATTACATAGCCTGCTCAGTACAGTGTCAAGTTGGTCTTCTGCAGGGGAACAGTGCTGGAAAAGAATGGGCAAGGGGCCATAAGCATCCCTAGTTTCAAAGGTTACCCCTCCTTGACTACCCAGACACAGCCATGAACGTGCTTTTCCTAATCCAATGAAGTTGACAAATCAAGATTAATGATCACAGTCTGCCCCTTGTCAACTTCACACTCAAACATATCTCCTTAAACCATACTTAATCTTCAAATAAAGAAAACAGCAGATTCATATTCTGTCTAACATGATACAGGTCTCTCGAATACAATCAAATTCAATAATCCCTTTGCTTTACAATCTCCTAGGCTTTTATTAATCTGATGACCTTGACAAACCAGGATTAATGAGCACAGATATCCAGATATTGACTTTACCTTTTCCTCTTGTATGAGTATGTGGTTCTCAAAAGCTACTTTGGTTAAAGACCAATACAAGATGATGTGTTGTGAATGAAGATTTTCATTATAGGTTGTATGGGTCCTTTCAGTAACAGAAGCTTGAAATATAAACAAAGTTCTAGTACAGAAAAGAATTTAGACTCTATGATACACTGTCCCTGGCACTATGATACACTGTCCCAGGGATTTTGGATTCTTCAGTTTTATGAACTGCTGGCCTCAGCCAGCTCTTGACTCGTTTATGACCTTGATTTAAATGTCCTATACTTTCAGTTTTTTTTTCCTATACTTTCAGGTTTACATCTATCTTTTACCAGGCTACTGGCATGGTACTGAGAATCTGCTGGGAAAGTGAGCAGAGACTTTTGAAGTGCTTTAGTAGGGTGCTAAGTCCCTCTCCTAAAAAAAAAAAATTGTTTTGGAGCATTACAGGATGGGTGAGCAGAGACTGGCAGAAAGGAGTCTAGGCCATATCTCTGCTGCTGCCTCTAAACGAGCCAGTTGTGCATGTCTAGAAAGTAGCCACACAAGCAGATGGTGCAACTCAAGAAATCATTTATACCACTTTTTCTGTCAACTCTCAGGACATGCCCCAGTGTATGGGAAGCACTGGGGACAGAAGAATACATTGAACCACACCAGGGGAATGCAATCAGTCACACCCAGAATGTGAGAAACTCTATCAAGCAAATAATCAGTTTTTCAACAAAGAAAAATCGTAAGATAGATAGAGGTAAGGGAAACTTTTAGATTAAGATACTCAGAATGATCAATCAATATGTGAAACCTTGATTGGATCTTGCTCCAAAACAAATAGTGTGTGTTAGTTTGTGTTAGTTACTTTTTTCTTGTTGCTGAGACAAAATACCAGACATCCAAAGTGAGAGGGAAGGGGTTCCAGTGTTCGGCTTGCTTGCATAGTGATTTCAGTCATAGTCGGCTGGCTCCAAGACTGGGATGGTGAACAAGCATTGTGGAGGAGAAACAACTTGAGGCTCACAAGGTAGCCAAGGTAAACAGAGAGAGGCAGTCCAGGCGGCCCACACCATAGCAATGGCAACAAGGGAGAGGGAGAGGGGGAGGGGAGTGGGAGGGGGAGGGGGAGGGGGAGAGAGAGACTTCTTTCTGCCTCTTTTATCTCATCCAGAATGCTGTGATTAGGGTGTTATTAAACCTCTAGTAATTATTTAATGTGTAGTGGTTTAGTATTCGCACACCCTTAATCCCAGCATCACACATTCCAGATTCAGCCACATCTGAGAAAGGCTTTAGGAGTACATCCAAATCCAAACCATAAAATAGTGCATTTCTGTAATTCCAGCACTGGGAAGCTGAGGCAGGAAGAATGCCTTGCATTGGAGGCCAGCTACCAGCCTGGGTTACATAGTGAGTTCAAGCCTTGTCTGAGCTACAAAGTGAAACTGTGCCTCAAAAAACCAAACTAACCAACCAAACAAACCAAAACAACAACAACAACAACACCAACAAAATAACAAAACTCCCAAATAAACCAAAAAACAATAGTAACAAAACAAAACAAAAAGGCTATGAGGCAGTTAGTGAAATTTGACCACAGACTGATTAATGAACTGTTACTAGTTTTTCAAGTATGATAATAAATGATAATGTGATAATATATTGAATTGCTCCATCTTCAAGAGATATATACTGAAAATTTACACAGAAACTAATTTCGCATTGCTTGGCTTCAAAATAAAATAGATTAGGGGAGGAAAGTAGGTAAATCATTGAAAGTGGGTGATGTGGGTGATGTGTGTGTGTGTGTGTGTGTGTGTGCGCGCGTGCGATCTTTATGTAAATCCCTATTGATGCTTTTGTTTGAATTCCTCCCTAATAAGAATTTAAAATGTCTATCAGTTGTGAAGGGGACAAATACTTTTTTTCATTTTTTTCCTTTTTCCTTTGGTAATACTTCACATTTTACTCCATCTTTTTTTGCAGCCATTACCACTATATGTTTTGAAAGGAGTAATTATCTAATACTTAATTACTTGCATGCCCATCTACACATTTCAGTTTCAATTATTATACATGCTGAGGTCATTTTTTGAGTAATTTGGCATTTTGTGAAGTCTTTTTTGCCACTGGCCGCCTGGGTGTTTTCTCCAAGTTCATTCTCTCATCATCAATGAGCAGATAAATAATACAGATCAATAGTTTAAAGATCAGCTGTATCTATTTAAACTACAATTTATTCACATCTACATTAAAATGTATTTATAACACCTACAGTGTAAATGTAAGAACTACCTGTGATCTAGGTATGATGGAGATCTAACTGATGGAGGGATGCAGCTCATGCTGTATATCATCTGCATCTATGTGTCCTCTATGTAAAGTGACTTTAAACTTTAGAGATGTAGTTTGTCTTCACA
>PVIC010036334.1:0-18597 GCA_004025085.1 Thryonomys swinderianus
CACCCTCTCCTATCTTCCTGTCAGAAGCAATACCCAGAAGTAAAAGATTCTTAGGCTGCCTTATTTCTTCTTCTGTACTATTATAAGAAACTGTGCAAAGTGACACCTGTCTCAAAAAAAACAAAACAAAACAAAACAAAACTGTCCACGTGGTTACTGATACAAGTATTTGTAATGAATCAAAAGTTAGTAATGGGGCTCGGGATTTAGCTCAAGTGGTACCATGCCAACCCTGGATGCACAAGGGCCCGAGTTCGATCCCTAGTACTAAAAAATAAAAAAGTTAGTGATGAATTCATAGGGCTTTTTTTTTTGAGATAGGGTCTCACTTTATAGGTCAGGCTGGCCTTGAGCTCTCTGTGTAGCCCAAGCCAGCCTCAAACTCAACAATCCTCCTGCCTCTGCCTCCCGAGTGCTAGGATTACAGGTGTGAGCCACTACGCCTGACCATAGGACTTTTTTATTCAAACTTTACTTCATTGAAATAGTAACAGTTGATTAAAAATTAAACTATTTAAAAATTTGAAGTGTCTGATATAAGCTCTCACTTTTTACCTTTGTATCTAAATTCACAGTTCTTGGCTAAGTGTCCAAAATTGGCATCTGTAATGTGTGTATTTCTGTCCTCTTCCTTAAAAAAGACTTGGATACAGTGAAGTAAAAGTGGCACTGAGGTGAAGGCTGGGAGCAGGAAAGATGGAATGAGTGCCCCAGAATGCAGGGCTGTTGTTGAAATCATTTTAAAGGAAACGTGTCGGACACAGAAAGTTAAACAGCACATGGTTAGTTATCTTAGGTGCAAGACCCCAAATATAAATACTTAAGGAGCAAGTAAAGTAAAGTGGACTTCATGGAGATGGGGAGGGGACAAGGGGCCAGGGAAGACTGCAGGGCTGGGAGAAGAGGGAGCCAAATGGTTGTGATGTCGTGATCTGGGCGCCGTTCCCCAGATGGATGCAGTTGTCAGGCATGCAGAGATGCACGCAGAGAAGAAGGTTGTCATCTAAGAGAAGAACCTACACCAAAGACCGAAGCTCCCCGCAGAGAAAGAGAGGAGACAGCAATAAGCTGTGTGATTTCCGAGCCCTAAATGTAAGAATGAACATCACCTCCCAGGCAGCTGCAGGGGCGGGATGCGGGGGCTGACACGTGGGTCCTTGGGCCTCACAAGCTGACTCCACAGAACCAGCCTCACCAGAGCCATTGCCAAAGCACAGCCTCAGTCAATGGAGGAACCATCCAGGGCTCGATTTTTATTTAATGAACGAGGGGACTTGTTTGTACCCTGTAACTTGTTGGGAACTGTGACTGTTGTAAACAAGGAAAAGGATGGAAACATCATAAAATTCAGAATTTTTTCAAAATTGATATTCTTCTTTGTAGTTTTAGCTTTTTAAATCACACATGATAACAATGTCGATTTCCTTAATCACGCATTTGAATATGTCCTCTCTGCCTTGTTTTGATGGCGCCAAGTCCCTGGCCCTGCCCACTGCTACTGTGGGCAGCAGTCCCCACTCGGGAGGACACTGCCACAGCGGGCTTCTCCTAAGGCTGTGGATCCGTGTCCCCTTGACCCTGGGCTCCTCCTGGATGCCCGCTAGAGCCCCCATCCCAGCCGCCACTGGTCACACCCTATGGTCTAGACAGGTGCTGTTGGGGGACAAAAATGGCCCAGGTTTGTTGACAGCATGATCCGCTTTGAATGTTGGTGCAGAACTCGGTTCAAATCCCAGGTCAGGATTTGTGTCTGGTGGCAGCTTTGCTGGATCTTAACACCGGAGCCCTTCCTTTGCCATGATCCACAATGGTGCTAGCAGACAGGAGACTTGCTTAAGTGCGATCATCTGTGATGACACCTCTTACTCCTTCTTCATCTACAGTATTACAGTAGAGGCTACTGGTCCAATCTCCAAATGGGATGATCTAACATTTACACTCTTCACATTTCCACATCCAGGTTTGTCCTTGAGCAGGGCAGCGTTTCTGTTTCTAGATTCCAGTCTTGAGCCTTCAGTACCCTAAAGCAGGAACCAGTGCAGCATTTGAAAGTTGAACCCAAACATTTTTGTGGGGAACTGAAAGTCAAGGGCCAAGGCAAGCCAGCACTGTCACCACGACATCCTTTCATAGCTCTGCACTGTGGTTATGAGCTGCATGTGGATGCTCAGCAGCATCTGCTGGTGCTGAGCACAAGGACTTAATCCGATTCGAGCCCGCAAACCTGTAACCCTAATGTGCTGACATTCTATTTAGTTTTCTAATTGTGGTCATAGGTGGAACTGCCTCAGAGAGCCCCTGTGGAGAGTACTCTACTTTCTTTTATAGAAACATTTTTATGCCCTGAGTTATCTTCCTGACTTCATCAGATGCCTGCTGAAGTGCCACCTGGCTTTTTGGCACAGGCGCGTGATTTCAAGTGCTGGCTTTACCCATCTAGGACAAAGTGGGTCTGCTCTGTGATGAGCATCAACAGGTGTGGCTATGGCACCATGCTGGGCTGGGGTGTGTCCTCGGTGCAGAAGGCTCCCTGTGGGCACAAGGACACCTGCTGTTCCCTGCAGATGCCCTGAGAAGATAGGCTCCTGCCTGGCACCTGCAGTTTTCTGAAAAGATCCAACCAACATTGTAGTCAGCAGGTGCCACCCCGACAGATGGGTCACCCCGTGGCCATGATGCCAACTCTTCTATGCATCAAGTGTCTCTGCTGAAAGCGGAGTCTCTGCCAGGATTATCCACATGGATGTCTGTCCCAGCCTGGATCCACTGCAGCTTTTCCTCACCACACCACCCTGGGACTTTCAGTGCCCCCAGGCCTGGGCCAGAGGAAAGCAGGGTCAGGGAAGGATGATGCCGGTATACTCTGTGCCATGGTTGGGCCAGACTTAGCCCGGCTTCCGGGACCTCAGAGCTATGGCTTAGACTTGAGCAGTTTCGTGGGAACCCAGAAGGCGAACACGGCTAGCAAGTAGGTGCAGAGGGTTGTGACACCCTTCTGGGGGTTGGCAGTTCACTGGGGACATGACAATGACTAAGGCGCATACTGGGTTCTGTGGTCCTGAGACTGCGTGTATTCCATTGTTGACAAATCCATCTGGAAACCAGCTGGTGGAGGGCACAGATGGGTTTGTCCATGAACAGGAGTGTTGGCCTGAGGTTCCCTTCCCATCTGTGTCCATGTGGGGACTTAACTTTGCCTAGTGTGCATGAGAGTCTGGGTTCAATTCCCAGCACCTCAAAACAATGACAATAGGCTATTATCCCAACATATATGTATACTCATTTACATATGTTTATATATGATTATCATGTAAATGATGTTGACAGTGCAAATTCTGTGATCTTCATTCCTACATGTAAGCTGTGGGGACCGACTGCACACAAACAGACTTCAATGTTTTTATCAACATGAACTGTGCAGCCCTTAGGCATGGAACAGAAAGCGTATCTCCCTTTCTGGATAAATACACCATGACATACCACCCTAGGCTTGAGAGTGTGCCCTGTACCTCTAGGCGCCCTGCAGGAAGCAGCAGTGGGCTGGCGGCACCTGTCCTGGGCACTAGTTCCTTCCTTGAGCTACACAAGTCTGTTAGGCCATCACCCACACTGGGGGAAGCACTGCTCAGTGACTTTAAACACGAGTAGAGACAACTTCGATTAGTATGTGCCTCTTAGGTTTATTCATATGCATTAGTGTCTGATAGGATCTGCTAGAAACTTTGCAAATAGCAGAAGGAAACTTCTGCATTTCTGTTTTCTAATGTTAAACATAAAATGCTTCCTTTCTTCCCCAATGCATGGTTTTGTATGTCATACTATCGGTTAAGTGTTTCAAATCTGTAAATACTAGAGTCTTGTCATTTTACATCATTTTTATTTTGCCTTCAGTGTGCATTATGGGCTGAACTATTCAGATAATTCAACTGAAATTAATTACCCATAGATTCAGCATCTCTCTCTGCCTAATTTAGGTATCAATTGTCAGTTGTCTCTTCCAGAACTGTTTTCAAGAAAGTACAGCATTACACCTAATATATGAAATAATAATCACAGAATTTATAGTTTAAAATCTTAATTGGATACAATTAATTAGCGCTCCATTTTATAGATTCCTTTGATAATTACATTAATTAAGAAGGATGCACAGTAATTGGGCTCTGTTCAAACAGTAATCCCCCTTGCAGCTGGCGGCTGTAGTGTTTCTTATAATGCCCCAAAGAATATGGAGGGGGTTGGCAGGAGGCCTGGCAGTGCCTGCAGGGTTCTGGAAACTTGTGGACAAGTCCCTGGCTTCCGGCTTTGTCGGTGGTTCTTCCTATGATTAATCGCAGTCGGGAAAAGTAGGTAAATGGGATTCCGGTCCACAGAATGCCTCCGATGAGTGTGAGATTTCCTCCCAGCAGCAACACACGTGGTGAAGAATCACTCAGTGTGCTGCGGATGTGAGTGTGGGTGATGCGCCTGGAGCGTGCTGGGCGGGGCTGCAGCCGAGAGCAGGGGTCTGCGAAGCTTGGCCTTCTCTGCCTCACGCCGACAGACGCATCTTCGGTGGGGTTCGCTACAGGCACATTTATTACCTCTGTTACAGTGCGGGCACTGCCCTGGGCATTTGAGAAACCATAAAGAGAAAGACACGATCCTGCTACCAAAGTGTTCCTAGCAAGAGGAGCCAGGATGTAACAGGTGCAGTTTCCGCCATGACACGGAGTGAGCATAGAAATACACCTTGGGTGTGTGCCGTTAAAGACAAAAGGAAAACGAGCCCCCCCCCCCCCCCGAGGGAGCTGCGGATGCTGCACCCAGCACCTGCTCATGGGACTCAGCATCCGCCCGGTCTCGGCAGCTCCTCTTCTCCGCTGCCCCAAGGTTCCCTTCAGTGCTCGGCACTCTCCGTTCTCAGGCAAGATTTTAATCTAGCTGAATTTCTATAGCTGTTATGCTGTTTCTTCTGAGTGAAATAAAAGATAGAGGAAGGAAGAGAGAGAGGAAGGAATGAAGGAAAGAAGGAAATGAGGAAGAAAAGATGGCAGGAAAGAGGGAGATGGAAGGAGGGAAGGAGAGAGGAATGGGAAGAGGAAGGAAGGAAGGAAGGGAGGAAGGAAGGAAGGGAGGGAGGGAGGGGAGAAAGAGGAGTAGAAGAAAGAAAGGCAGCAAGCAATTCTGCCGAACTTTGGTAGCTGTGTGGCCGGGCCCACTGGCAGGAGGCCACAGCCGCATCTGGCTGAGCTGAGGGGTTGTCTGTGAGCCACTCCTGTACCCCTCGTCACCTTTGCTGCTGAGGCCCTGATGCCCCACCCCTCCCACTGCACCCTGATGGGTGCAGTGGCAAGGGCAAGGGCAGGTCTCCAGTCTTTTTAGCGTCACCTCCAGGCAGAGCTGCACCCTCCACCACACTCCGGGGACGTTTCCAATTGTAAACCTTGTCTGTTTTTGTTGGATGCCGTGGTAAGTACTAGAAAAGCACAAGCCTTGGAGAAGGAAAGAAGAGTGGCTGAGGCAGCTCCTCCCTTACTCACCATGTCATTTCTGGCAAGCTCATTAATTTCTTGCAACCTCAGTTTTCTCACCTGAAATCTACAAAACTTAGCCTCGTGTAAGAGATGAGAAGGAGAAACTTCAGGCCCACATAGGACCGGCATCTCGCAGATGCTCAGAGGATGGCAGGTGCTCATTTCTGTGTTTGATGTCGTTGTTTTCTCTCCCTCCTCCAAGTGGCGTTAAGGGCGCCTTTGCTTCTCTTAGTGTTGCTTAGAGGTCAAGGCCAGAGCAGATCTCTGGATATGATACCTTCTGCGGTCTGCTGCTTTCCATGGGGCCGCTTGGCCTGCACAGCTCAAGAGTCGGACTCCCAACGCTTTTGTGTAGACAAGGGACAGGCGTCTGGGGCTGTGTGTGATGTACAATGCAGTGTTTTTATTCGGATCAGCACAGCAGCCCTAAGAAGGATGATCAGTCGGGACACTCTCATCAGACATCCAAGAAGGTGGAGCCTGGAGGATTTGCCTTCTCTTTGGGTGTCAAGTCCACACTGGCATTTCAAAGAAAAGACAAAACAAGAAACTGTGACATGCTCACTGTAAGTGCTTTCTCTGTTCCTCAGAAGGAAATAGAATGAATGTAGCCCCGTGAGGTGATGTTTATAGAACACAGAAGATGCTGCTAAGGAACCTCAGCTGCTTTCGAAGGGACTGAAACTTCTGGGCCGGGTGGAGAGATGGAGGAGACCCCGTGTCTCTGCACAAACTGGCTCATGTTCCGTCTCTGGCCAACCACATATCTACCATCTACTTATGCATTTTCATATCACATGTATTCCTTCATAATATAGCTAGTAACTTTTAAATCCCAACCTAACAAAGGAGACAAATCTTATGTATATAGGATGCAGGGGTTGTAGGGAGGGAGAAGAAAGGGGAAAATGGGGATGAAGGTGTGTCATGTACAGATATAAGTTCTCAATGTTAAATATGATCATATTATATGTATAAAATGTACCAATAAAATCAATTTTAAAAGTCCCAAGTCATGGTTAGAGTTATTTTCCAGTAGATAGTTACAGATAGATAAAATGTTACATAAAATAGCTTATTCATTTAATTTAAGACTCGCATCTCAGCAGTACCCTGTGTTAAGACCGAGTGATTGCCATGAAGGGGGGGAGAGGGAGGATGAAGAGAGAGGCACTTCTGACCGAGTGAGACTCTGAGGAGCAGCCGCGCACAGCCCCATCGGGTGGCTTCTGTGAGCACTCTGTCGGGCTGTCAGAGCCGGAGAACGCAGCCACTGCTGAGTCCCCTGAAGCAAAGGGCATCTGTGGTACCCCTAGGGCAGAGGTGCTCAGGCCCAGCGCTCACCACAGGCCACTTGCAGAAATTCTCCTTCAGCCCTGTGCAGATTCAAAGGAGTTATTTATTCCACATATTACATAATCACTTTTTCATGCAACCCAAGTGCTGCTGCCAGGAGGCCTCGGTCCCTGGAGACTGCTCCGGACAGGTGTTCAATGGCAGATTTTCACTGACTTAATATTAAAGAAAATGATAAGGGGTGTTAGTAACAAGAAAGTGTCGACCTACACATTAATCATCTAAAAGCATGGAAGAATGTTCCCAGGCCAGCATAAAAGCACTGTGTCAGAGGTCAGGGCAATTACCTAACAGACCTGCAATGGATCCAGCAGAGGACTCCCCAGCGACTCTCCAAAATAACCGCCATCCGTCTGCACTCTTCGGCACTGAGTGAAGGCTTGCGTCCGGACTCAGCAGCAGAGGGAACTTGGGGTGGCTGGTGAAGGTCGTCTGAGGCTGAGGTCATTGGAGACAGAGTGAGGAGAGAGCCAGAGATCACTAGCATGTGCTCGGGACCAGAAAAGACCCCCATTCCACAAAGGACATGTCTCTGCTGTGGCCACGCCACGGATCGCTGTCTGTGTGGGTTGTTACCTCATGGCACTGGAGCCCTGAAGCGTGTTGCTGGAGACTCAGGGTTGAGGTTCTTTTCACATCATGCATTGGAGCCTGTCACCAAGTGACCAGATTGGGGACTCAGAGCTGACTGGATCTCAAGGACAAAGACCTTCAGAGTGGAACAGACATCTGTATGAAGGAGACCCAGGGAGCTGAAGGACACAGCAGGAAGTCATCAGCTACAAACCGGAAATAGCCCTCAGCTGCCATCACCCTGCCAGTGTCTGCATTTGGAACTTGGGTGTCCATCCTCAGATCAGAGAGGAATTTCTGTGGCTTCAAAGCGAGCCAGTCTGTGATGTTTTATTAGAGAAGCAAAGTAGACCACAATAAAACTCAGTGTGTGGAAAGCTAATAACATTGACAAACCAAGACATCAGTGCTCAGTGTTCAGTATCATTAGAGACTCCAGTAAAGTTTAATCCAGAGTCACACTGCATTGTCCATGTATCTATATCTGTCTATCTATACACACAGCTTGAGTGTAGATTACATACATGTCACACAGTTATAGCTAGTATGGGAATCTAGGAATAGAGTAATCGGGACCTATTCTTAGCTAGAATCTGGGTTCATCAGTACCAGAAAGCCACGAGTAATTTCTCTGCACTGAAATGATTGCTACAGTTTAGACAGGGACACAGCCAGAAAATAAAGTTACATCAGAGTCATTGGTTATCATTTGATGTGAAAAAAAGCTGATAAATTTCCCCTCATATCCTTGCAAAAGAAAAAGATAGAGTAAAAATCCATTCCCTTTCTGGACCCAGCAGAGAACTGAGGTCACAGGTGAAGTCGCTACTTGGGTATGCACATGGATAGAACAAATTCTACATCCTGGATAAAGAAGCCACTGGGGCTGTTCTGGGTGGGAACTGTGAAGTGGAGAGTTTGCTGAATCCTCATTGTAGGTGAGTGTGGCTCAGGATGGCAGTGGAGGAATCCAGAGGCCTGTAAGGCATAGGGACTCATCCTTTTACAGTGCAGATTCAACTTCCAGGACCCCAGCAAGTATTCATCGTGCAGAGTTTAGACATGCTTTCCTGTCAGTGCACTATAACTGAGAGTATCTGTTGGGATGGCCTGGCCTTCTCCATAACAGAAACCTCTCCCTAGGCCAGTGTCTGCCACGAGTGACCAGGAAACATGTGTCTTCTCTGGCTGACTCCTTTAGCTTTCTGGTCTCACTCAGGCATCAGGGCTCCAGGGAAAGATTGCAAATCCTGCAACCAGAATGACAATTGAGGCGTGGAGAGAAGAGTTATTTTTCTGGGGATAAACTTGGAAAAGTCACCAATCAAGGCACAATCCGTAAAAGACTGAGATACAGAGGTAGCAAAGTCATGCAAAGCTATATAACATTCACAGAAGTATTAAAGATGATGGTTCCTGGGCCGGAGAATTAGTGCAGTGGTTCCAGTGCCTGCCTCACAAGCGCAACGTCCTGTGTTCGATCCTGGTAACCACATACAAATGCTGGGTGTGGTGATTCATGCCCACCAGCCATCAATACCACATACCACAGTGCTGGGCATGGTGGTTCATGCCTGTAATCCCAGCATTCGGGAGGCAGAGGCAGGAGGATTGCTGAGTTCAAGGTTTGCCTGAGCTACATAGTGAGCTCAGAGCCAGTCTGAACTACAACACAAGACCCTGTCTCAAAAAAAAAAAAAAAAAAAAAAAAAAAAAAAAAAAAAAAAAAAAAAAAAAAGATGACAGTCCCTTCAAGCCCTGGATGCACCAGGGTCTGTGCCCTCTTCTACAAGCCACTGTTACTATTGTTTTCTCACAAATGTTTTCAATCAACATTTGAAAAAGATTTCCTTATGAAGCTTTTATGGCTACAGACATCATGAAATACTCATCACATGTGAATTCTACTAAGACTGCTATGAGGTTAGCGTTGTGATAATTATTATTTTACAGGTTAATATACTGAGGTTAGGACTCACTATCTTGCCCAGGGTCCTTTCTCAAGTAATTGTGTGAAGAGACTTGAACTCCGAACTTTCCAATTTAATAGGTTGGCTCAGGAAACCCCTTTCACCTGATCTGATCAGTGGGGTGTTCTTGACCCATTCCAGTTTTGGTAAATGAACTCAAGGTTGTATCAAGGAAGAAATAGCAATCTATTCTGAACATAGAGTAACTTTTTAAAGAAAAGAATTCAAAGAAAATAGTACTTTCTGGACAAAATAGTAACAGAAGGCGAGCAACCTGAGGAGGCACATTTGCTGCATCGTGATTCTGTTACGTACATAAGAAAGTGACAGCTACTTTGGACAGCATTTTGTTAGATATAAAACTAAAATGTGAAATTCTGTCACCATCTTGCTAAGTCTAACCATTATGGTGATACTTTAAAGCACATAGATAAGATACATCTTGTATAAATATACTTGCATATTATTTAATAGGAAAATCACTGAGGAAGTCTATTCAGAAACTACTTGCTGACAAAAATCAATTTCTGCTTTGATTTCCATTATAGAACTGAAGATGTATTCCAAAGAGAATCTCCAAATAAAATAGCTAGGTTTAAAAAGACAAGGTTTAAAATATCTGGAAGATTATGCAAAAGATAATAAAAATAAAACAAAGCATAGGAAATAATATCAAAGGATCCTTTCGCTTCCTGCTACAAGATTAATAATCCATACAGTCTGGTAGGTTCAGTTGGTGTGGCTGGGTCACCTTCATTAGTCTCACTGATTTCTAAATGGCAACCTAAGCGACATCTAGGATGTGTTTTAGGTCAAAGTAATGCTTAATAAAATGGGCAGGCAGTGTTAATCTGATCCCCATTGATTGTTCTGGGGACCTTCACCTTGGGAAGCGCTGCCACTCTCCTGGGCCAGGAAGAGGCCCACAGCTCCTCGCATGGCCGGAGCATCCTCTGGTGGTCCTGGACTGACCCCCAGCAAGTCCTTGTCCCCCTCGACTGCCGGGAGCCACCACACCTCCTGTGCCACTTCTGAGATCCAGGGCAATGGGTCCTCAGTTTCACACAGTGCCTTTTCCAGCACACCGCACGTTTCCGTTGTCAGGTCAGTCTTCCTACGAAAGACAAGATTAGCATGAAGATGTTGAATGTTAGAGAAATCAGTTGGGAAAAGGAGGGATTCTCAGAAGATGGAGTCCCGCAGGGGGCAAGCATGAGGACAGGAGTAGGGAACTAACAAAAATAGTAACTTCTGTGGAGAGTTGGGGCCATTGAAAATTAGATGGAAATGATATTGAACCTAAGAATGTTTACATCAGGAGTTGGGAAGTCTTCATTATGCAAAATCTACATGTGTATCTACCAATCATTAGTCTATTGATATAATATCTATTTAGTATACCAAGAATAAATTGTAGCACTTACGATGATAACATTTCTGAAAGTTCTGCACAGCTCAAGTACCTTCAGATCTTTATTAATGTAGAAGAATTCACGGCCATGAGGTTCCTGGGCTTCTCCCAACCAGGGAATTAACGACCTTTCTTGGGTGTCCCCTGACTGGTTGGAGAGGTCAAGAATCATCCACCAGATTCTGAAAACTTTAAATTTCAGCCAGTGACCAAAATTGTCTGGCTGAGGTGTTCTTAGAGGTGTAATAAAGCCTGAATCAAAGTCACAGATGAGATATCAAATAGAACACTTTTTTTTTTTCTGGGGATGTGTTCATATAGTACTTACAGGATTTCATTGCTTATGACATTTAAACTGAGTGTATAGAGCACTAAAAATATACTACAGGGAACAATCCTATGCTGGCAGAAAACCGTTCAAGAGCTTCAAAAGGTCCCTGCTATTTTTAATTTCTACTCTTACCCTACCATCGTATGAGTAATATCTTTGAGATGCCTCTGTGCTGGTTGAAATGGTGGCAAAGTTCTGTGGTTTGTAGTAGACTGGGCAGCACTGTTCTAGGTAGCCACCTGCACAGTCTTCCCCCCTGGGAATTAATGTCACTAGGAACCAAAAGTAGCAATTTTAAAATATGATATGGTGCTTTATGTCAAACATACTGTTATGTGTTACTGCAACTCTCCAAGATATCTGTTGAAGGTTTTCTGTGTGGACTTTGATTTCTTGTGATTTGCCCCAGGATCTTGTTTGTTAAGGTCCTGGTCTTCTGTGCTCACCTTCTCCAGCATACTGAAGAGGGTCGGCCACGTTCTGACTGCTGGCGAGCTCCATGGTAGGGAGCTCATTAGATACCTGACTGCAGTCTTGTCCCCATGGCTGGGGAGCCTGGGGTATCTTGAGGTGGGTACTCTGCTCTGCACCTGGAAGTCGAGGCTGGGCCAGTGCTCTGCGGTAGGCACACACCTCTTTCACTAACCAGCATCTTCATACACAGCAGCAGACCTTCTCCCTCTGCCACAGTATTGTGAGTAGGATAAGCATTTGAAGCACAAGCTTTTGGCTTGTCCTTTTGTCTCTAAAAAATGTAAGAAGCGGTTGTCAGTATTATATGGGAAATGTACTTACTGTACTTCCATTGCTTCTAAAATTGACAGTTTAAGCCCATCAGGGATGGTGCTTGGTATTCTGCCCACACTTAATTGATTGCTAATTGTCCTCCTGCTCCTGTGTCATGTGCGGTCCGTGCCCCAGTTTACCCTGATGCCCGTCCTCTGAAGAGATGCTAGGAAACAAACACACATAAAGCAGAGTACTATGACTATGTCCTTCCTGGGGACATTTGCTTGAATTTTATGCGCAAATCCATGGGCTTCTAAATGCATCCTTACTGGTCGTCATAGCTGATGTGATTGATCCCTGAGGCTGGAGAGAGACTGAAAAGTCCAACCAGCTTGCACCTCTCGGATGAGCATCAGGCTCTCTCTCCTAAAGCTCTCCACTCCTGGCCTCTGACTGCTTCAGGCATGGTCCTTATCCAAGCTCCAAGGACCCTCGCATCTCTTTTTGTCCATAGGTTTAGTCCTATACAACTTGCTTTTAAGAAGAGAATATCTCATTGAAGCTCACTTGACCCTGTGACACGAGTGACAAGATGATGTTTAGAAGTATTAATTGCCACCACATAGACCATGCACTGGTAAAGATATCTCCTGTGTGGGCATTTTGTGATTCTAAATGAAATAGATCTGAATAGTTGTAGCCAACCATCTCTACAGTTGTTGTGAGATTGAATACAGGATCATTCTCAAGGGTAAAAGGAAAACCACTAGAGAATGTGGAGGTAGTTTCAAGAACAGGAAGCTTCAGCAACTGCAACCACAGACTTGCATTTAAAAGCTAAGTTTAAAAGATCATCATTTTGTACTGAAAGTGATTGTAAAATGAAATCAAAAAGGTCAGCTGCAGTTTTCCCCAGGGCATGAGCAGGACACAGGAAGCCAGACAGCAGGTGCTGGGCCAGGCAGGGAAAGACACTATTTTAAAAGTCCGCCGTGAGTTGCACAGGGGAAGAAAACGCCCGCATGCCCAAGCCAGCCTGCAGTCCCAGCAGGACCCACTCCTCGGCCTCAGCGACTTCTGCCATGCCTGCCCGTGCCCCTGGTGGGCCAGAGCTTCACACGTGGCTGAAGCTCCACAGGGTGACAGTCGCAGCCAGTTCTGAGGGGTGGAGTCTTCAGTCGCCCTCATCCTCCTTGCTATGTGCTGCCTGTTTCGTAGCCATTACAGTTGCCTTCGGTCACTTCCCTAGTTATCTGAAATTAATTAACCTGGGTAAATGACTCAAAATGTTATCTAGTTCTCTGATTGCATCTTTGTCTTTTCTCTTTCTGTCTTTAGCAAACTGTTACTCCTGTGTGTTAGCAACTGTGGTTAGTATTGAAATTAAAGTGATTATTTTCTTTCGCTGCTAGAACCTATTTCATTTCCCCAGATTCCTCATGCAGACTAGTTACGTCGGTGAATGGGCTTCATTCTGACAGATGTATATCTGTATAAGATATGTTTAATCACTGCCCCATCATTCCGGACACCCCTTTCCTAGTTCACGTAACTTATAGTCTGTTTTCATTCTATGTATCCTGTTTTCATCCATCTTTCATTGTATTTTTCTGCCTCTCCTGCCCTTCATCTTGTCTAATAATAATCTCTCCTGCCTTTTGTGTCATCATTTTTAAATTCTAGATATTAGGGAAACCTAAAGTTTGTCCTTGAGCCTTACTCATTTTGCAATGAAACATTATTCAGTCATTAAAAAAGGACAAAACTGAAATGATGTCTGATATTGTTTTTATCATGACATGACTGTGAACTCTGATTTTAATTTAAGTGTTTCAGGTTATGCATATACATTTCAAAGGTCCTATATGTGGTACCACAGCTACCTTGGAAGCACAAGGCCTGAGTTCAATCTCCATACCAAAAAAACAAAACAAAAAGACCCTATAAATATTACCAAATTACTATGTAAATTAACAGAATTATATGTGCAAATCTCATTGGACATTAATTTCATAATAAAAAAGAAAATTATAATAATATTCTGATAAGGTAGGAAAAATAAGCATTATTGTGTTTCTAGGAGAGATTAGCCCAGCGTTTTCATAAATTTACAGAGTAGGAATGTTGGTGGTTGACATTTGTTTCAGTGGTTAAAATTTCTGATGTGACCTTTCTTAAATTTAAATATCCTTTGATTTTTTAATCAGTAAAACAGACTTTTGTTTGTTTGTCGAGGGTCAGTTTAATCACTTAAATGCCACCATAGAATATTTGACTGTGAGTTTTCTTAGAAGTGTCAATAATGGTGTTCTTTAATCCCATTTTCCATAAAAATCTAGAAGAATAAAAAATTATTTTTTATATCATAGAGCCTTGTGAAATACAAATGCTTTTAGATTTCTCTGACTTTTCTTAGTCTCTCCTAGTCATTTGCTTTCTCTATTTACATACTTGCCAGAATAGTAGTTTATTATGAAATTTAAAGCATTTTTGGAGAATTCACACTTTAATGAAATTATTTGTGTAACTTGTTCAATGATCCATAGTAAATTCACAACCCGATGACTCTGTTCTTCAGGAGTCCACACTGTATGGGTTTACAAACTGCAGAAACAGGTGCAGAAACTAACCTGAGCCGTGGATGAGTCTAGCATCTTAACAGAGGGCCACATAGCCAATATGTTTGACTCAGGTCTGTGTTTCTTTAAGCCTGTCTCTTGAATTATTTCCAGAGGTGGTGCTATAACCTTTCCATTTGGGAGGTCTACACCAGCCTGAAAATTTGATGTGAGTGTTTCTAAGGACCGAGAGAAAGTGGGACGTAGACGGCTCACTATTCTGACAGTGCCGCTCTGATTACTCGGAAACTGTGTGAGCAGTGGGGGTCAAACGTGAAACTTCTCCTTCACCAGCCTCAGTCAGTGTGAATTCCAGCAGGCTTGGAAGGAGTTGCAATTTAAAAAGCTGTAAGGAGCTTTGAGAAAATGTGAGTTTCAAGTGATATATGCAGTGTGAGAGAAGAGCTCATGGAAGTATTAGGAAGAGCATAGCAAAAGTCGATCATTTCTTGACTTTCCTGGTGGGAGATCAGGCACGTTCTGACAAGGGCTGCTTCAGCCTGCTCAAGGTGAAAGAAAAATAATTAATATAAATATGTTTTAAAATATGGCTCCACTATCCTTTAAATTATATCAAATGACAGAAGTCGGTGAGCTGATGTTGAGTGTAAGTCTTCCTCGCTCTAGGGTGCTGGAAAGTGCCCCCTTCTAATGGACCTGTGCTAATAGGGTCTGGTCCGGAGGGCCTGGACAAGGAGGTAAGCATGCTGCTTTCTAGAGGAAAGGGGTCACTGTGTACTAACTTTTGGAAATAAATGATTGTTAGACCAAAATGGTACTTTAAAAAGTGCGATTCCTATGGAACATTGAAAGATACATATTATTGCCCCCAAAGAGTTACTCAAATAGCCATAGCGATGCATCATCGCACATTTATGATGGCTTTGTGAGTTAAACAGCAGCATCCTTCATTCCTTTTTCTTCTCTTTCTCAGGGGAGGGAAAGTTTATTGAAAGAAAACTTCTGTCTAAAAGAGACAGAGGGGGACCAGAAAGGGGGTTTTTCCCTTCCTCTGTTTCTTTTTAAATAGTAGGTACATCACTCATTTGCCCAAATCCCCGGCTCCTCCCTCCATGTGCCTCATCTGGAAGGGCCGCTTGTAGTCTTGAATTATTGTGTTAGACTGAAAAAAATGTCCAGGGGGACAGATAAATGACAGCATGGACTTCTAAACCTGATGAATGCTCCAAAAGGGAACAGATGTCTTGGTGATACCCTGAGACAGCATCCAGCTTTCCAGCTTTCCTCTCTCTCTCTCTCTCTCTCTCTCTCTCTCTCTCTCTCTCTCTCTCTCTCTCTCTCTCTCTTTCTCTCTCTCTCTATATATATATATATCCCTCTATTCTTCCTTCCTTCTCTTAATCTATTACTTAAAAGCTCAAAATACATTAAAATACTGTAAAGTAAATGAAAAGTATAACTAGATATCTTGAATTTTTCTTCTATGCGTATCAAGTTAATATGGCTACAACTACATAAGCACTTGTTCAGCCTCAGGGTATTTTGTGGCAAAGTCATTTTATTAATCTTAGACATGATAAGAAATGAACTTTGATCTGAACCTGTGACTGAAGGTTTGTAAAATTGAAAGTTGTATCACTGCCTTAAACGTGTACAAATAAATAAGTTAATTTGGTGAGTTAAGCTTAGATGAGAGCAAGGCCTGGGATCTCTAACATTTCACGCTACGGTTTAAGAAACTCCTCTCAGTAGGTGGAAAGAACTCATTTATTTTTCCATTAGCTCTTGCTCATCCTCAATTCATCTTGTAGAAATGGATTCAATCAGTATCTCCCTGAACTGTTACCTGTTCAAATAATGTATATTAGTATGCTTGGGAAAATTTCTATTCGTTTCACCTTTTCTATTCTTTTTCTTTCTTAAATGAACACTTGCAATTTTGTGTGATTTTATCAAGAGAGAACTGGACACAGTGGAGAGAAGACAGAACACATGGGAATTTTAATCCCCCTTCGCACACTGGCTGTAAAAAGAGACACCTTTCTTTGACATGAATGTATTTAAATGACAGTCCCAGCATCAAACCTAAAATGAAAGTCATTTTACTAAAGCCGGTTTTACCCAGCTTGGCAGAACCTGTCATCCCACTGCTCTGGGAGGCCAAGGCAGGTGGAGCCCATGTTCTTGTCTGCTCTGAGCAGCTTAGAAACTTAGTGAGACCTAGACAAAAACAGAGAGATAAGCATGAGCGAGGATGACCTGGCTCAGTATGAAGACCCCGGCTCTGTCCCTAGCACTGGAAACACCCTAGCACTGGCAGGCCTGGTGTCACTGCTTCCCAGGTACGTAGCTGACGCGTGGACAGGCTGGAGGAGAAGGCAGAGTGTGGCTTCTAGCAGCTTGGCATAAGGTGCCAATGCAGAGCTTTCCTTTGGGTTTGCCACAGGACCCAGGAAGGAGAGAAGACTGGCACCATATGCTTTGGCCAGTGTGTCTGTGCTGTTGTGTCTTCTTAGCCCTGTTTGGGCAAGGCGAGACCTCTGAGACGCAGGGTCCTTCACCAAGCCTGTAGCATCTCCTCCGCTCCGGCAGCAGCGTCTGCAGGCCCTTCTCCTGGAGCTGCCCACAGCCCTCACGCTGGGAATGGTGTGCGGGAGAAAACGGCAGGCGTTTCCGTGCTCAGAGTGGTTTCCTCTCGGAACTTAGAACAAGTCCGTGACAGACACAGGTGATGTTGAGCAGCGCCTGTGAAGTTTCAGGGGGCAGAAGTGTTTCCCGTCTTAAACACAGACACTGAAAACTCCAGATCCAGTTCAGAGACTGAGTTCAGTTCAAGAGTTTCCAACACTCGTTAACACTGTGCATGCTCACAAGGAAAGTCCCACAAGGACATGAGCAAGGAAGAATAAAAGGACAGAAAAGTGCCCTGTGCCAAAGGTAAACTGCAATCCGCAGATGCTATAGCTAATTAAATTTTGAGAAGCATGAATGAAAAAAAATAGAGATCTGTAATTAGCAACATGCTAAGGAAAAGCTCACCATGAAGGGCTGGACGAAGGTGACTTGCAGAGTTAAAAGAATGTGTTTGAGAAGACAAATCTGGATGCCACTCTGAATGGAGAAAGCAAAAGAGAAATTTCTTCACAACTGAAGAAACATTATTTTGTGGTAGAAGCTATGAAAACCAACTGGGAACCCAGAAGACAGAATAAAGATAATTTTAGACACACGAAGAGCCCAAATGGGACACGCCAGACACTGCACTTGAAGAACTACTCAGATGATCACAGGATATTTAAGTCAGATAGAGGGTGGGGGTGGCCGGTGATCAGCGGCTGTTGTTGAATTTGTCATTGAATCTGTTGAATGGGTTATAAAGCACCAATGAAAAACCCAAACCAACTTACAGTAGGGAAAGTAATAAGAGGGAAATGGAAGAAAGATAGATAACCGGTGGAAGACTCATCTTCAGAGGCTATTTTTGATGGTTCTAGGTGAACATGGCTTCAGGTGTTATTTTAGAAAATCTTAGCGTTTTGGGAAAAAATGAATTTGATTACAAGAATAACAGAGACAGGGTGTGAATCTCTGAAGAGTCCGAAGGAGGTGGAAGTGGGAAGTAGAGCCTAAGGCTTCCTGGAAGAGCACGGAAGGCCAGTGTGAGAGGAGGAAGTGCAGGCGTGTCGGGATTGGCTTCTGCCCAGAAGTGAGCTTTGTACTCTAACCAGACTCTGCAGACAGACTGAGCAGTTGTGATGTGAGTCGCTGAGGACGTAGACCTAGGATGACATTTTATAGCAAGTCAAACTTTCAAAGTTACCATGGACTGAGGCCTTAGGAGACGTCTTAGATCAAGGCCAAACACAAGCACTAAGTCGGGGAATGAGCTTTGCTCTCAGTTCTCTGGGGAGAGAACTCAGTGGTCTTGAGCATGGGGTGTCACCAAGGGTCACAAATGCATTTCCAGGTGGTGAGTGTTGTGTGGTGCTTTTAAGACGAAGATGAGGAGGCTTTGTCCCTGTTGAATCTGGAGACAGAAGTGAGGAAGCACACACTTCGTCAGGCTATGGTAGAGGAGGGCTCAGGTCACTCTTCCGGAGCTGAGCCTAAACATCACATGGGTTCTTTCACGTGA
>PVIC010036335.1:0-18621 GCA_004025085.1 Thryonomys swinderianus
AGCTCACTATGTAGCCCAGGCAAGCCTCGAACTCAGCAATCCTCCTGCCTCTGCCTCCCGAGTGCTGGGATGACAGGCATGAGCCACCATGCCCGGCACTGCGGTATGTGGTATTGATTGCTGGTGGGCGTGAGTCTCCATGCCCAGCACTGTATGTGGCTACCAGGGATCGAACTCAGGACCTTGCTCTTGCGAGGTAGGCACTGGAACCACTGAGCTAACCCTCCGGCCCTATGGCCTTTTCTTTCTTTTGTTTTGTTTTTGAGACAGGGTCTCGCTTTGTAGTTCAGGCTGGCCCTGAGCTCACTATGTATTTCAGGCAAGCCTCGAACTCACAGCAATCCTCCTGCCTCTGCCAGCAGAGTGCTGGGATTACAGGCGTGAGCCACTATGCCCAGTTTTGCGGTATGTGGTTACCAGGCCTTGAACTCAGGACCTTGCGCTTGCCAGGGAGATGCCAGAACCGCTGAGATGAATTCCTGGTCCTCTAAGGCCTTTTCATATCTGCCAGAGAGAGAGAGCTGCGTTCCTGAGAGTTAGGGCTGCCAGGAGAGTGGTTTCCAGGAAAGCATAGTAGGACATTATCCATTGTCTTGGAGAAGGAAAAAAACACTGTAAGAACAACAACAACATTGACAACAACAACATTAAAAAGCCAGTTTTGGATTGGGAACCAGGAAACCAGGAATCTATAGATTGGCCAGTAGCTATCAGCTTGACTTTGTTAAGTCAACTACTTTTTGCAGCCCCTGGCATCTAATTTTCAGCGGGGTAAGAATGGATTAGTAGTTTTGAACTATTTTGGGTTGTCAAACTCCTTTGTAAGCTGGGTGGAAGACATATGTTCTCTGCCCTTAGTGATGTACTTGTACCCAAATACATATGTAAGTTTTCTGGTTTCTTGGTAATCCTTCCCCACAGCTCCCAATTAAGACCCAATGTCATGCCCCAGATGGTTATCATGGTTACCTCTGATTTGGAATGATAGCAATTTTACAAATTGCGCTGTCTGATTTAGGGGAAATCTGAAGGATGGAGAGTCATTCTCAGAGCCCTTAAATTATACAACCTCAGGAAACTGTTAAGACACTGGCTTAATTATAATACTTTAAGAATAAACTATGAAATACATTTCCCTACTGTGAGCCCAGTTATAATTGTTGGCTCTTGAAGGTAAATTTTATATAATAAAAGAAGGAGCAGTGTAATTTTAAATGGCTATCCTGCAAGAAGCTAGTTTGTTTAATGTTCCAAAAAAATCAGATTTACTTTTAGGAGAGTGTGTTTCAGAACTAAGACAAGTAAGTGAGAAGCTGAAAGTGACTGAGTAGGCCCTACTCACAGGCTTCCCTGTTCCTTACCCATCCCTGGCAGTATCTCCAATGCTCCAAACTCAACCTGACCCTCCCATGGGTTTCGCTCCACGTTCACAGGCCTGGCACTGCCTGAAATCTTTCCTTGCTTGGGCAGTTTCTGCCAACACTTCTGTAAACAGGTTTTTCATGTCATTTGTGCTGTCTGCTGCTTTTTCATTGAGTCTGATCAATCTCACGCTGTCCTTCTTTGCGTCATCTAGCAGCTGTTGGATTGATTTTTCATGGTCCTTTGCTATTTTTTAAGAGATCTTTCTTTTCATGACCACTAACCGGAACATTTCTGCTACATCTGACATTCTGTCCTCACGTTGCCTCATTCTGTGCATATACTTTCAATGGAATTTTTTTTTTTTTGAGACAGGGTCTCACTTTGTAGTTCAGGCTGGCCCTGAACTCACTATGTAGCCCAGGCAAGCCTTGAACTTGGCAATCTTCCTGCCTCTGCCTCCCGAGTGATGGGATTATAGGTGTGAGCCACCATGCCTGGCTTTGTGGTGTATGGTACTGATTGCTGGTAGGCATGAGTCAACATGCCCAGTATTGTTTGTTGTATGTGGTTGCCAGGGATTGAACCAGGGACCTCGTGCTTGGTGGCAGGTGTCGGAACCACTGAGCTAAATCTCCAGCCCTCAGTGGAATTTTTAATCTATCTGAATATCTGTCTGAATCTATTCCATGAATTGCATTTCTCTCCCATATTGGGCATTCATGGTTTCCATCGTTTTCCTAAGGTCCTCTATAGTTTTATCTGTATCTGCTCTAGAGTTACTAATCGCATTTTTCATTATGGTCACCATCTCTGTAGTTATTTTAGAAACTATTTCTGATTTGATTTTTTTTTTCCTACAGCCTCCTTCATCTGCTTTGTTACTTCTGCTATTACCAGTATATAATCCCAGCAAGCCTGCACCTTCATTTCTGGAGCTAAGGCTGGTTTCTCGTTGTGAAGTTGGAATCCAATTTGTTCAGCCTGCGACACTGCACGTGTCTACTGCTGGCTTGAACTCAGTTCCCTGCCAGCTTGAACTTGGCTCCTTGACCTTCTGCCAACTTGAACTCGAGTCTGCCTCACCCTGATGGAGCCAGCCCGCAGCTGCTCTGACTTCCCAAGCTCAATTGGTCCCTCTCCAAGATGGCTACCACCCAATCATCCTCTCCTGGAGGATGTCTGAACTTGAATAACTCACCAACCACTGCAGTCTGCTGCACCCACCGCTCTGTTCCAGTGGTGGGTTTCCCCATGGTGGCCTCTGGCGTCACTAGCAGTCACCAACTGTCTGCAGGTTTTAGCCACTCTTTCCACGAAGTAAGTCAAGGTTGAGGCAGAAAGCACTGCTTGCCATTTCCTTCTTCATTGAAGTCTCTTTCCACTCACTCTCCCTGTGGGCTTCAATTTTTTTTTTTTTTGAGACAGGGTCTCGCTTTGTAGTTCAGGCTGGCCCTGAGCTCACTATGGTGCCCAGGCAAGCCGCCGCGAACTCAGCAATCCTCCTGTCTCTGCTTCCCGAGTGCTGGGATGACAGGTGTGAGCCACCACGCCTGGCTGGGCTTCAATTTTTGCTTCAGATCCTCACTGAATCCTGGGAACCCACTTCTCTCCTTCTCATCCTCACATTGCTATATTCCAGTGTCTGGACACCAAATTTCAGTGAGTCTTTTTCTCACTGTTTCTCATTTTCATTTTCCTGGAAATTGTTTTCCATTTTTAAACTGTTTTTGTTGTTGTCACAGTGGAGAGTGTTGAACTCAAGAGCTTGGGCTTACAAGGCAGGAGGTGGCACAACTGAGCTAAATCCCTGGCCCTGGAAGTTGGAAAATTCATTTTCCAAGGGTTCTGGGAAATAATATTCATGGAATCAGTTCCATTACACGTTGTCTCAGTATTTCACAAAAAGTATTCTCTTTTTTCTCCTGTTCTAGTGAGACTCTATACAACTTTGTTTCCCAGGTTAGAGAAAGGCTGCCTGAGATCTTATGGTCTCCCCACCCATTGGGCCCCCAGATGCCACCATACTGGGCTGGGAAATGAGTTGCTTCAGATAAACCAATTAGATTGGACCAATGACATCATTTAGGTACTCACAGGAGGCGCTCGGGTCTGCAGACGGCAATCCTTGAAAGCTAGCAAGAGTCACTTCTGAGAGCTGGCAGGAGAATCTAACCTACCTCTGGAAGACCAAAGGCACTGAATAAATCTAGCCCTTTTGTATGGAACACAAACCAACAAACGGAAGCCACAGTTCTTCTCTTTGGCTTGTGGCACTGAAGACAAGACAACAAAGGAACTCCACAAAAATAAGGGCCTGTGACTGGAGCGGTTCTTCAGTTATCGGCATTAATCAGGAATCATGTGGAATTCAATAGAAATGTACATTCCATCCAGCGGGGGCCAGATGACTTCATCACAGCTAATGTTATTACAATGAATATAAAAGGAATTAATGATTCACCTTCTAGTTACTTTTCTCCCTCCCCAACATCTTTTCTTCGGCTTTAACAAACTGGTCTGGAGCCAACTGCGACGTCAGTTTAGTAATGACTTTAAGCACCATTTACGCTGCTATCATGGCAATTTAAATTGTCACTTTCTATTAAAAGGTCTACCTCGGAATGGTTTTAAGTGAAAGCGTTCCACCCTGACAGTGCAATTAAACAAGAAAAAAAAATCCTTTCTTGGGATGTCAGTGCAAACGCATTTTAAATAGTGGTTCAGCAGCGCCTTGCTAATTTAAACTACAGTATTGCTTTCTATTAAAGAATAGAAACTGATTTGGGCTTTTTCCTCCTCCTTGTACTGTGTGACAGTTTGAATTGGCGCTGTGTCCCAGTCAAAGCCCTGATGCGTCAATGGGGTCCTGAACCGAAGGTGTACCCCTCCCAAGGCAGGCATTAAACAGTCCTAATTTCCTGTGTAAAGGGGCAGCCTCACCTTTCACAGTATTTGGTTTTAAAAGTGTCCTTTCCTGACCCAGCGTGCCTTTTCCCTATTGTGGTCTGCCTGCTCTGGGTGTGTGTGTGTGGGGAGGATTGTGAGCCCCAGGGAACTGCTTTATGGAAATGACAACTTCCTGATTCAGAACCGGACAATCGACCTGAGGGAAAATGTGTGGAAAAGAATTATGAGAACAGGTGTGTGAGTCTTTCTCTTTCTCAGATTTCTAAGTTTGGATCCTGAGGTGGTTTCTGCATCTCCCCAACCTCTTCTTCAGTGCTGCTGAGGCGAGAGAGACACTTCAGGCACTTTAGTCTTTGAATACATTTTAACGCATAAATGGTAACGGAGCACAGATGTTGAGCGTGCCAATACAAAATAACATGCTTTATCCACCTCATTTGTCTTCTGGACTCCTGTGGCCCCAATAGTCCATAATTCCCAGGCATTTGGCTTAGATAGATTCCAGCTATCAGTGAGAATAACACGATTACATTCTTAGGTGTTGGTGCCTTAAATTAGAAGTTGAAGAATATTTGAACAGCAGGAATGGCTGGCATTTTATTTTAATGGTCTTGAAGTGTTTCCAGCCTCCCTGACAGAACCTCATGTCATGAGCAATAGCCTTGCTCTGAGGCACATTAGGCTTAGCGGCAGCAAACGAGGCATAACATTTAAGTTGCTTCTGTTACATTCTCAATTGATATCGTTATTGCACTGAAGGACACCAAGACAGTATTTTGAGAAAAGTGTCTTGATGATGGGTATCGAGATGCAATTTTTTATGTCTACACAATTACATTTCTAACTTCACCATATTCTACACTTGACTGCCAGAAAAAAAAGATCGATGTAAACTAGTCTTCACAAGAATAATACATAAACTGCTAAGATCGAAACTCATTTTATTTTACAAATTAGGCAAACTTTCTTTCAGTTCCATTTTCGTCTTCTTCATCTTGGTTAATGTAGCAGACATTTGTATTTAACCCTGGGCAGCTGGAATCAAGAGAAACAGCCTGCTGATTTGGGGACTGACAGGAACCGGGAAAGGGTCACCTCAGAAAGAAGTGCTACTTCTTGAAAGGAAGAGGTGGAGGGAAAAAGAGAGACCCAGAAGACTTTCTGTGGAATGAAACACATCAAAAATGGTAAAATCAATACAACTTTGGGAGAGAGAGAGGTAGAAAGAGGTACATACAAGGAACATGGGGCAGATTTTGTTTTTGTTGTTTTGGGTTAAAAGAACAGTAATTTATTCTGTTGCAGTCAAGGTGTGGGCAGGGTTGCAGGATATAGGGTAGATACCTTCTTGCCTGTCCCTAGCATCTGGTGGGTCACAGCAACCCTCAGCTGCTCTTGGCCTGCAGGGCAGCACTCTGGTTGTGGCTGCTGTCTGCACATGGGCACCCTCTCTCTGTGTCTCCTTTTCTTATAAGGACACCAGTCACATTGGATCTACCTCTCTCCCAACCTGGTACAACCTCATTTTTAACAAATTGTATCTGCAGAAACTGTCTCCAAAGAAAGGCATATACTGAGGCTCTGAGTGGACAAGATGTTTTGGGAGATATAAATTGGAATTTTCCTTATATCCTTAGTGAACGTCATAAATTTCTTTGAGCCTGCTGTCCGTTTCAGTGAGAGTTTTATTATTTTTTTGAGACAGGGTCTCGCTTTGTAGTTCAGGCTGGCCCTCAGCTCACTATGTAGCCCAGGCAAGCCTCGAACTCAGCAATCCTCCTGCCTCTGCCTCCCGAGTGCTGAGTTTTATGATTTTTGACAACTGTTCCTCTAGGATGTTAGTTTTATGGGTTTGAAGCATGTATCTTTTATGTCTTCATCCATATTGTTGATAAAAATAATTAATGAAAGTGTTGACTGATTATAGCCAACTCTAGATACACCATTTTTGTTCTTTCACTCCTGATAAGGTTCTGTAATTGACCAATCACCTGAATTTGCCGTCATTCAATGGCACATCTGCCTCCTGTCCAATAGGATGTTAAAGACCCATTGAAACAAAGACATACAAACACACAAAATATACAGTGCTTTCCTAATGGATCAATCCAGAAATTTTTCCCCAAGCCACAATAAGATGCCACTTTGAAATTATGAAGATGACTATTACAAGAACCAAAGGAAAAGAAGTGTTGACAAGGATGTGGAGAAATTAAAACTCCTATACACTATGAGTGGGAATGTAAGATGGTTCAGGCCCTGTGGAAAATATTCTCCTGGAAGTTTCCCAGAAGGTTAAACATAGAGCCATGTAACCCACAGTTCCAATCCTTGGTTGTTATGGTTTGGGTCTAGATCTTCCCCTAAAGCCTCATGTAGTCAGAGGTGGGTGAATCTAAGGCGTGTAATGCTAGGATTAAGGGCATGTGATTATTAAACCATTACATGTGAGTCATTGGTTTGGTGCTGTGCTAGTTCTACAATCTGAATAAAAGGAGAAGAAAGATGTTGTTAAGGTCCCTTGTTGCTTTTGCTGTCTTCTGGCACTGTGAACTGTTTCTCTTGTTGCTTTTGCTACTCTGTAGGCACCATGAACTGTCTCTCATCTGTGATACCTGTCTGCCATTTCTGCTTTGGAGACAGCCAATTATGGACTGAAATCTCTATGATCTGTAGGCCAAATAATCCATTTCCCTTTTAACTTTGGGTGTTGAGCATTTTGTCTCAACAATGAGGGAAAAGTAACTAACCCCTGGGTATATATATATATATTTTCAAATAATTGAAAGTGGGACTCAAATACTTTGCACCATTATTCATAGGTCATTATACGTTACTTACACTAGCCGCAAAAGTTGACATGACCCAGTGGTCCATTGACAGATAAATGTATGAATAAAATGTGGTATATGCATATAATGGGGAAATGTAAAAATGAATAAAATTCAGATACACGCTAGAGTATGGAGAAAACATATAAACATGTTAGCAAAAATAAACTAGACACAGAAGGGCAATATCATTCTACTTGTATAAGGTACCTAGAAAAACCTAGAATAGGCACATTCATTAAGACAGTGGAATAGAGATTAGGAGCTAAGGGAAGGAGTAGGTGCAATCATTTTTTTTTTTTTGAGACAGAGTCTTACTATGTCATTCAGGCTGGTCTTGAACTTATTGTGCAGCCCAGACTGGCCTTGAACTCTTGGTGATCCTCCTGCCTCAGCCTCCCAAATGCTGGGATCACAGACTACCAGACTGGATGGAATTGTCATTTAGTGGGTACAGAGTGTTTGTTAGAGGTGATAAAATAGTTTTGAATATAGTGATGATGATTACACGACATTTTGAATGTATTTAATGTCACTGAATTGCTTCTTATAAATGGTTAGAATATACTAATTATTTTGCATTGACTTTAGTACAATAAAAATAAGTAAAAAAGAGTAAATATCCAATAAACATTGCTCGCCCTTTTCCAAAGAGATTCTCCCCCCCCCCCCAAAAAAAGAAAATTAGCTGCTGTGGCTTCAGACATGCACTTTAGATGTCTAGAATTTAAGCACACTTAGAGAGAGTCAAAGCTAAATGTTGTAGGCAAGGAGACTGAGGACAAGGGAGCAAAATTACTTGTTGGAGGTCAGGTACCAAGGCAGTGAAAGAACTAGTGTTTGAATCCAGTCTGCTTCAAGTTCTTATTGGATGTTACTTCCATTACTCCATGTAAAACCTAGTAGGATTTTTTTTCTTTTTTGAGACAAGGTCTCACTATGTGTATCAGGCCAGGCTTGACCTCCCTGGCCTTGAACTGGCTTCAATCCTCCTGCCTCAGCTTCCCAAGTACTGGGTCTCAGGTGTGTGGCACCACACCCAGCAATCCAGTAGAGATTTAATACCTATTGACACTCACCCCTCCCCCATACCAGCAATCAAACTCAGGACCTTGCACTTGTCAGGAAGATGCAGCACCCAGAGATACATCTCTGGCCTATCCCTGCTGATGTTAACCTTTATCAATCAGCTGTTTATTAATTCACACTGAGATTGTTCTGGGGATCAATATAGAGCTCATCCGTTTGTGTTTTCCAGAAACCATGCCATTTGACAGCTCAAAGCCAGACTTGCAACACTGGTCCAATTGTCTGTATTTGGGAAATCCCAAGTGGGACTTGATGTCTCTGTCTCTCTTACCTGGCTGCAGAGAGAGCATTCAGAAACGTGGGGAGAAATGGCTGCCTGATTTATTAGCCGAAGTGCAATAGTTCCGTAGGAAAGTGGCATTGGAGCTTGGAGACAGAAGAAACACACAGGCGAAAGGCCAGTGGTGCTGGGGACAGGGAGTGAGTGCTGCCCCACAGGCTGCTGAGCCCCCAGGCCGGCCGCCCCACCCTCAGGAGTGCCCCCTAAGCAGGACAGACTCTCCCCTATAGCTTCAGGTGGAACATGGCTATGCTGCACCCTGATTTCAGACTCCAGGCCTGTGGGACGGGGGAAACTCTCTGCGGTTTCGGTCACCTGGTTTGGGGAGTTTTGTTGTGGTAGGTGGAGGAAATGAGTACAGTGGGCATTTGGGCTGCATGCACGGGAGACTCAGTTTTAACAGTATGCATGTAGCTCGTGCGAAATCACACCACTGGCTCAGTCGAGCTCATTAGGTCAGTGAGTCCACAGGATACATTTGTCAGATGGGTTTAATCTTCCCTGACTTTCAATTTCAAGTCCAGGGAAGATAGCAAGGGGCCAAGCCAGGATTTGAGCTCAGGTCTTCCAGCTTCAGCATTCAACAAACCAGAAAACCAAGTTAGTAGCTCATAGTGGAAGAGACAGCTGAGAAACTATCGCGGCAGTGATGGTAGCTAGCTGGCAATGGTTATTTTTTATACGTCAGGCACTGAGCTAAGCACTTTTCCCACAAGTGGCAGGCACTGCTAGTTTCCTGCAAAACATCTTTTCTGCTTCCTTCCTAAGAGAAAGCCAAGCTTCCAAGATTGCAATGGTTCCAGCAGAAAATGACATTCCCAGCTTTTATTGCAGCCAGGGGTATCAGGCGTCACAGTTCTGGACAATACACTCTCTATGGAAGCTGTTGTGGGTTTCCGATGTGGCAGCCATAGCTCGCTATATCCCCAACAGTCTCGCTCCCCTTCCTTGGTGTAGTGGAGTTTCAGGGAAGAAGTGCCACTCGGGGGCTATCCTTTGTATCTCCTCTTGCGTCCATGATAACCTGTGTGACTGAAGTCTGGCTGATAACATGTGGTCAAAAATCTGGTACCTCAATTCTAGAACTGATCCAAAACCTTCTAACACAATTCCTCATCCCCCCATTCTTCCCCCTCCTGCTGGTATGAGCTGTTCATGTCTCTATGACCTGGAAGCCCCAATTCTAAATTGACCCCTGAAAGATTGTGCTGAGCAGAGCTGTGTCCCATCCCCCCTTAACTCCCATCATCTGCTGTCAAGTGACCTTGGTAAATGTGAAAAATAAACTAAACTTCTGTTTGTGTTAATCCACTGGTGAGTAGGTCTTTTTTGTTATAGCATTCAGTCCTGACTTAAGCATCCTGGAAACGTTTTGCTTTCTTGGTTACCACCCCTCCTTCCATTTCCCTCTTAGGAATATGAACATTATGGCTGAAGCTACAGCAGGTATATTTGCATCATGAGAGAGACTGTGAGAACTACAAAGACCTCAGCACTGAAATCTTTCATTTCGTTAAGCACGGCTAGTGACTTTGGGCTTCCTGGTGAGTGAGAAAACATTTCCTGGTGCTATAGTTCATACCTAGATGTTGTGGTTTATATTAAGATGTGCCCCCCAAAGCCTTATGCACTCATAGGTGAGACTTTCTGGAGGTGACTCATTCATGAAGGTGTGCTAATGGGTTTATAACTGGGTACGCTGGGAGGTGATTCTGCTAGGAGGAGGTAAGTCACTGTGGGTGTGGCCTGCAATAGGTGCACATCCCTCCCCTTCCCTTGATCCCTTGCTTCTTCCTGCCTGCCATGCCACCCTGCTTTGGAGCCAGCTGACTATGGACTGAAACTTCTACCAAATGTGAGCCAAAACAAACTTCTTCCTTTAACGTGTGGGTGTTGAATATTTTGTCCTAGCGAGGAGGACATGACTATGACACCTGGTCTTCAGGAACTACTCTATAGTTAGGGATCCAGTTAGTTCCTAACTAATATATTTCACTGTTTCAAGTAAATCTCGCCTGACTCCTCTGGGCAAGTCCAATGATCATTCCTATTATATTGCACATCACACAGCTAATTCAGAGGTAGAAACCAACATGCTTCCATGCTTCAAATATGCTTTCCTTGACCTACCTCTTTCTAGGGCATGCAGATACTTCTCTTTTTCCTTTTTTTCCCCTGCCATTGGATTCTAGGTCAGCATTCGACATCATTCTCCCAGAACTCAAGAGCCGGGACCAAGCCTAGAACCGACCCTCTTGGTGGAAACCAATTTAAGAGGTAGACAGAAAAGATGCCCAGGAGAGTCCAGGATTGAACAGGTCTTGGTAGATAAGTTGACTCTTCTAGTAGGTATATTTGGGGGTGTCTAACCACACGACAAACCAGTGATGTTCCCTGTCACCGGGATCTGTCCCTACTTTTCCTCGGAGGGGCTGTTTGCACACTCTGTCCGCCTCACTGGCCACAGGTGATTGCCGAGCAGTCTCTGGTGGTCAGAATCTCTTTCCCAGGAAGCTCAGAGTTTCCATCCTGTGAGATTCAAACTCCACGCTGGCTGATGACGGCGGAGACATGAACACTCAGAAACAGCGGGGAGCAGGTGTGCAGGCTGCTGACTCTGGAGAAAAAAGAAAGAAATAGTTGTGTAGAAAAAAACAGTGTGTGTGTGGGATTCCTCAGTTTTCTAACAACTTACTAAATTGAATTTGATTTGAGTTCCTTTCTAAGTCTATGCTGTGTGGCTTGTATACAGTAACCAATTCTTATTTTGGTTAAGTTAGCTTAAATTGATTCCTACACTTGTAACCAGAGCCCTAATTGATACACATTATTAGAATGATTTGAGTGATAGATGTGTCAACAATAGCTAATGGGTGCAGTGGACACGTAAAATCTGACAGTCCCCGTTTTCAAAAGCTGCAATCAACCCTAATCGTTCAGAGGGGCTGCCTCAGAAATGGATTATTGCCTGTTCCCTTCGCTCCTTTCGGGTACCCATTCTTTGAGTCAACAAATAATGGATGGGTTCCTACTGTGTACCAGGTAGGCTATTAGGGGCTGGGGACACAACTGCAGATAGGAGAAAATCCCTTTTTCCTTGGAGTATCAATCCCAGGAGTGTGTGTGTGTGTGTGTGTGTGTGTGTGTGTGTGAACAAGCAAATAAACAGGTATATTCAGTACTGTAACTACAGGAAAGGAAAGAAGTAGGATGCCATCATGGAGACAGGACAGCCAGGGAAGGTCTGTTTGGAGAGTTCCCTGCAAACTGAGGCCGGCAATGTGGGAGAGAGAGAGAGAGACAGCCCCAGAGATGCCTGACAAAGGGAGCAGCAGAGGCCAGGCGATGGGAGTGTGCCGCCTTCTGGGGAGAGGAGGAAGAGCGGAACAGGGCAGTGGGGTCGGCAGGGCCTTGTGACTTCGGATTTCACTCCACTTGCCATGAGGAACTCTCACATGGCTTTCAGCCGGAGAGTGGGCTGGCCATGCCGCGCTGTGTAAAGCCTCCCTGGGCTGCGGGGTTCGGAATGGCTTCAATGGACAAAGGCAGTTTCGCAGCGGGATGGACAGTGGTGGGGAACGGGATGGACAGTGGTGGGGGAACGGGGTGCGTGAGGAGTGGATGTGAGGTGTGTGGGGTCACGCTGACAGCGAGCCAAAGCAAAACGATTAGATGTGGGGGGCTGGAGGATGCGGCCTAGTCACTGGCTTAATCAGAGGGTAGATCTGGGAGCCATTCTTAAATGGGAACATCCTGGACAAAGAGTGGGTTGGCAAACTGGGATAGTAAGCATTTCCTCCTAGGGCTCACATCTTGGTGACTTTCCTCAGAAAGGTAGGGTGAGGAAAGAAAGAGAGGACTGTAGTTCATCCAGACAGGTGATAGTTGATGTATGTGATTTAGAAGCTAGCTCCGTACTAGGACTGAACTGGCCCAAGATGGCTTTGGTCTTTAAAAGGTGGCGTGGGCTGGAGACGAGGTTGACGTCTGTCTTCCTGGGGGGAGGAGAGGAGAGAGGAGGGGAGAGGAGAGAGGAGGAGAGAGGAGAGGGGAGGAGATTTGCCAAAGATGACTTCCCCTTGGGTTAATTGTGTCCAAAAGGAAGGCAACTCTACATGAAAGGCTGGTGGACTAAGTGTAAGCTGCACACAGTGTGTCGCTCTTCCCACATTGTGTGCTGCCTTCAAAGCCTGTCCCTAGTGATTTTCACAAACAGTGGGTCCAGCCTTGGCTACACATCAGATCCTCTTGGGGAGCAGCTTTAAAACACCCCTGCCCAGGCTTCACCCAGGCCAATGAATCAAAATCTGAGTGTAGGGTCCATTTACTAGTATTTTTTTCAACGCTGTCTTCAGATTATTCCCATGTGGAGCTGTGGTGTGAAAATCACTGGTAAAAAGCAACCTAAACACAGCTCATGACGGTTAATCATGGCCATTTTGATCAGCTCTTAGCCTTTGAGCAATGATTCAAAACTAAGTAATGCCTTGAACAGAGGAAAGGCCCAATTTGTCTTGATTTTCTTGAGTGCTTTTTCATACCATAAGCTATTAAATGTGTCCATCACTCATTGCCAGGTTTTCATAAAGAAATCTCCCTAAAGCAAAACTCCCAGCCAATTCACACCCAAACTACCCACTCGGTCTTCCACTTAGTGTTACTTTTCAGACGATGGAGTCTGCTCGAGCTGGAATCATTGCTGCCTGTGAAAAATGTCTTGCTTTCCTCATGTCCTGGGTCAAATGGCAGCTCCTGGCCCGTCTCTATTTGGAACACGCAGGGGTTTCACACAGCTTGGCTTAGGTCAGAAGCACGTTAATGGGAACCCTGCAGCCGCTGAAGTATGAGATTTCCTGATTAAGGAAATGAGAGGAAATAAGTCATTAACTACTCCTACGCGCCATGCCCCAAGTTGGAGAGTTTTTTTTTCTCTCTTTGTGCAAATAAAAAGCAGAAGATGCTGCTGTTTGTTACAGTTCCCTGAAATAAGATGACAGATCCAAGGATGAACAGCTAACAGCTGCTTTGGAACTGATTCTGGGAATACACAAAACGCTGCTTTGGGTTTTGCCACACTTAAAGGCGCAGACTCTGACTTGCACACAGTCCATCCTTTGCGTGCAAGTGGAGCCCAAGGAATCCTGCCAAGAAAAGACAGTGCCCAAAGGGAGGTTTAATCATCATGAAGGTTGCAACTAGAAATAAATGTAAACTTAGAAAAAGATTGCTTCACTCTGGTAAAAAAGCCAAGGGAGGTCTCCAGTGAGTGGACCAAATGCTCTTGCTAAATTTCCCTACTCAAAAGAATTTCGACCTCTAACATATTATTATTTATAAAACCCAGGAAAATAAGGTATTAGTTTGATAGCTAGTAGAATTTCTCCTAGGAGGTCCCAATCCTCTCTTCCTCTGTCTCTCTCGTTTCCTCTGTCTCTCCTTCTTGCATTAAATTTTCCTGAATCAGCCTGTTTTGAATAGAAGCTGAGGTGACAAAGAGTCTAGGTATGAGCAGAACTGCCTGGCATGAGACGAGAAAATTAATTCATGTTTTGAACCGGGCAGGGAGAGGAAAGAGAAAAGTAAAATGAGGAGAAAATGGAGTGGGCAAGATGGCCAAAGAATGTGTATAGCGTGTGTTACAGTTGGTATCTACATGTCCCCACATATCCTTATGAGCTCAGGTAGAGATTTGGGAGGTGACTGGGTCACGGGTGTATGACTCTCTAGTGGATTCGTCTGCTGACAAGGTCATAGCTAAGTGTGCTGCTGGGAGGTGCGTCCTGACGGGAGGAGGTGGTCACTGGGTCTATCTCCTCCTCTACTCCCTTGATCCCTCTGCTTCCCACTGCCATGCCATGAGCTGTTTCTCCCCCACGATGCCCCTCTGCCATGCTGGCCCGTCTTGGAACCAGCCAACTATGGACTGAGACTTCTACAAAACGTAAGGCAAAATAAACCTCTCCTGCTTAAGGTGATGGGTACTGTGGCGTAGCAGCGAGACAGTAACTAAGACGCTGTGTAAAACTCTGAACTTTGTTAAAATTCTAAACTCATCAAATGGTTGGAGAGGGAGGAAGGTTGGGGATCCTGGGCAACAACTGGGAAAGGGCCTGACCTCTGGCAAGAGAATGAATCAAGAGCACACGGTGGACGACAGATTAGGACGATGAAGAAGATTTGGGAATTTGCAGGAATTGTAGGGAGGGTTGTGGATTCTCTTTGTCTGCAATACTTGCAGTCTGAGCCAAATTTAAGTCTCTGAAGGCCAGAGAGGCTTCAGCTGAGATGTATTTGCAGAGATTTGGTGTAGGTTTTGTGTAAGCTACATGGCTATGGAGCCACGCAGTGACTTTTCACTGAGTCGCACCTGGAATGATCAAGTTTCTATGAGGCCCACGAATCCTTAACTCACAACTTCCCCATCCTGGCTGCATTAGGAATCTATGGAGCTAGGCAACACCTTGCCATCTGGCCGATCATCAGCCTATCTGCTAACTCAGGAAGCAATGAGCACTTTCTGTGCTTAAGGCACTGTACTAGGCACTTAGGAGTAAAATACGTACAAGACATAGATCGTGATCTAAAGGAACTTAATTTAATAATGATAAGTGTAATGGGTTGAATTGCCCCCCCCCAACTCTGCACAAAAAGCCAGAGATATGTCCAGGACCCAGCCCTTGGTCTATGAATATGACCTTTGCAGCTATAATTAAGGATGAGGTCAGGATATAATTCAGGGTGAGATCATCCTACATTTGGGGTGGACTGTAAATTGAATGACAATGGCTTAGAAAATGAGAAGGCATCAAAAAAGATCACCATGTGAAGGCAGAGACAGAGATACTTACACAGCTATAAGCCAGGGAATAGCATGGGTACTGCTTCCTCCAGAGGCTAGCAGAGGCACAGAAGTGACTTTTCCCTTGGAGCCTGTTGGCACCTGGATTTTGGACTTCCGGCCTCTGGAACTATAGAATACATTTGTGTCATTTGAATCCTCTCCATTTGGGGCTATTTGTCCAGGGAACCAGTGCAGTAGCACCTTGTACTGAAAGAGGCTGTGGTGGAAGGACGAATCCCACGGTCCAGGCCTAGAGTGGCACTTTGACAATTCAGATGGAATCAGAGTTGATAAAATTGGCAGGAGTGCGAGACAGGAAGCAGTTGAGAGGTTTTATGGTGGTAGCAACAACTGTCACAGATGTGGACCAGAGGGGGCGTGATTTTGACATGGAGAGATGGTGGTGTAGCAGACTGGTCAGGTGGTTCCTAACTCTCCATGGAACAATTTGGTTATGACAGTCTGGGTTATGACTGCATTTTAGTTTTAACGTAGGAACAAAGCCTTGAGTTATGACCCGAATGCTGGCTGCTTGTGCTTCCAGATGGTCTCAGATACCAACATAACCCTTACAGAGTTCTACAAGGAACATGACAGCATCCTTTCTTCTGTGGGGTTCACTGAGAAATCCTGGGCCAACGCCTCTCTAAGGATGTTGAGACCTGCCTGTGTACAGGAGAGGACCTTGAAAGCTGTGTAATTTGAGTTACAACTCACCCTTGTGAATGAACTGAGTTTATAAGTCAAGTGTATGGTTGATAAACTCGGAAGTGCTTGTATTTAATTTTTTTTTGAGACAGGGCCTCGCTTTGTAGTTCAGGCTAGCCCTGAGCTCACTATGTAGCCCAGGCAAGCCTTGAACTCAGCAATCCTCCTGTCTCTGCTTCCCGAGTGCTGGGATGACAGGCGTGAGCCACCACGCCTGGCACTGTGGTATGTGGTATTGATGGCTGGTGGGCATGAGTCACCACCCCCAGAATTTTATGTGGTTACTGGGGATTGAATCAGGGACCTTGCGCTTGCAAGGCAGGCACTGGAACCACTGAGCTAAATCTCCGGCCCTTGTACTTAATGTTTACAGTGTTTGAGTTTGCACACATGCGGACACCTGTGATACCTTCACCGCAATCAAGGTGATAGATTTCCAACAGCTGCCGGAATCTTCCCTGTTTTCCTTTTGTGGTGAGAACATGGAACATGAGATCGACGCCCTGACAGGGTTTTTGAAACTGCACCCATTGGACAACAGCTCCATCTCCCCCTCTCCCAGCTCTAGCAACCATTGTGGTATTTTCTGCTTCTGCAAATCTACTCCCCCACCCCGCCCCACTTTTGGCATAGTGCAGGGAATTGAACCCAGGCCCTTCACCCTGAGCTACACCCCCAGCTCTTTTTATATTTTTAATGCTGAGATAGGCCCTCCAGGGCCTCCTTAAATTGCTAAATTGCCTGGGCTGGGCCCCAAATTGTGATCCCCACCCCCATCCCGCCACCTCAGCCTCACAGAGTGGTAGGATCACACATGTGTACCCCACACCCAGTTTAGAGGCCTGTTTTAAACAGCTCAGGCGGGGCGCCCACGGGCCCCCTGATTCTCGCCAAGACTATATTCCTGCCCAGTCTCAGACCAGTGAGGTAGCACGTAGCAGCTCACAGCAGACTCCACAAGAAGTGCTGAGGGAGGCAGGCCAAGAGGAGCCCCAAGAACCCCCATTTCCCTGCCTTTGTAGGGCAGAGTCCTGTCAAGCTAGGTGTAAGGGTGTGCCAGCTCCTGGTCCCTTCCAGGGACAGCGCTGCTGCTTAGGAGAGGGAGGGCAGCCCCACCTGACTCCTGTGCCTGGCCGGAGTCCCAGGAGACAGAGCGTGGCGGTTGACAAACTGTGCCTCACTTAATACCTCACGTTGTCCTCAGAAGCAGACCTATTACGTGTTACTCCTCCTCATAGCCAGGTAAACAGAAGTTCAGATGTTACGTAACTTCTCCTAGATCATACCGCTAGTAAGAAATGCATCGATGCACAACTGATTTTTAATTTGTACGTATTTATTTTCAAATGTTTGGTGCCCGGGATTGAACGGAGGACCTTGAGCTTGCGAAGCAGGGGCCGGAACCACTGAGATTAAATCCCTGGCCCAGAACTGATTTTTAAAAATTGATATAATCCACATATCATAAAACTGTCCCCCTTAAACAGTTCCGTGCTTTTTACTATACTCAGAGTTGTCCACTCCTCAGTATTCATCTAATTTCAGAACACTTTCATTACCCTGAAAAGAAAGTGTTCCTTTCCCGTTGCTTCTGATTCCCCTCCATACAGGCCTCGCCTGCCACGAATCTGCTTCCGGTCCGCGTAAACCTTCCTACTGCGCACACTTCACGGAGACAGAGGCACCCCATGGAGGTTCTTGGCCTCTGACCTCTCTCACTTAGCATGTTTTCAAGGGCCACCCACGTCCATAGTATGAATTAAACCCTGTTTTTTTAAATGACAGAATAATAATCCATTGTATGGCTATACTACATCCATACTTATTTTGGCTTATTAGACTGGTTTTAAATTTGTATGTATAACTATATAAGGTGTTATAAATAAATAAATGATTCTGATGCTGGCAAAATAGAAGGGTGGTGGAGGGAAGGGGAAAAAAGAATTTAAATATGTTACATACATATACCAACTCCCTACAATGAATATAATACTTACGTACTGCAAACATGTTTTTGAAAAAATTATTCATCACGGGCTGGAGATTTAGTTCAGTGGTTCTGGCGCCTGCCTAGCAAGAGCAAGATCCCTGGTTTGATCCCGGGTAACCACATAGCACCATACCAGGTGTGGTGACTCAGGTCCACCAGCAATCAGTACCACATACCACAATGTGGGGTGTGGTGGTTCACATTTGTAATCCCAGCACTCAGGAGGCAGAGACAGGAGGATTGCTGAGTTCCAGGCTTGAGCTACATAGTGAGTTCAGGGCCAGCCTGAACTACAAAGCGAGACCCTATCTCAAAAAAAAAATTATTTATGGGCTGGAGGGTTAGCTCAGTGGTTCTGGTGCCTGCCTCGCAAGTGCAAGGTCCTGAGTTCGATCCCCGGTAACCACATATAATGCTGGGCATGGAGACACGCCCACCAACAATCAACACCGCATACCACAATGCTGGACGTGATGGCTCACGCCTGTAATCCCAGCACTCGGGAGGCAGAGACAGGAGGATTGCTGAGTTCGCGGTGGTTTGCCTGGGCTCCATAGTGAGCTCAGGGCCAGCCTGAACTACAAAAGCGAGACCCTGTCTCAAAAAGCAA